>CAJDSM010038063.1:0-26835 GCA_903981925.1 Ostrea lurida
TGTCCTTTATTTCTAGTTCGCTGGAATATATGATCACTCCACATTAAGTCGGATGTGACCGGTCAGCAGAGGATGCTTACTCCTCCATGGCACCTGATCCTGCCTTCGCTTTTGTCGGAGGTCCGTGTTGCCCTACACTCGATTTTGTATATATGTTTTTGGGGACTATGATTACGTTTAACATATTGTTTACTTCGCCAATTTATATGTAATAAGGCAGCCAAGGTACTTAGCACTCTGAACTGACTCGAGTATGTGACCTTGCAGTTTGTACTGATGAAGTGTCTGCAGATGGTAAGCACGTTGTATTTGCCAGGATGGAATTCCATAACTTCTCCCACGTCTTTAAAAGTCTACCCAGGGGTACTGTAGGATACACGGCATCTAATGAATTGGGCATCAGAATCTGGTCAGGTCGGCGCTTGTTGTGGTTGACTTTGCATTTTATTGAGATATACGTTCGGGTCACGATTCATGTCGCTTAAAATTGTTTTAACATACACCTTTTCCACAGATTTCTGTTGTTTACTTGCGATGACAAGGGTGTTGTTGGCACCATACTAGTCCAAGTGACCCTGCTAAATTTTGTAAATAAAAAAAATGTTATAAACAAACGTTGAACATGTGGAATGAATACTGTATCAAACGCCACATTGTAGCACCATAACTAGCGGCAGTGAATAAAAAACAAAGTCTTGAAAGGTGAAGTTGTTAATGATTATTGTAAAAAGATACATTGATTTTTATTTCCATAGACTAAAAATCCCTAAGAAACACTATAATTGCAGAAACAGCACGAAATTCGAGTTCTCTGATGTGCATCCTGTGATCTAGAGTTGTGACTGAGCGCAAGAGAGACAACCCATATAATTGAATGAGGGCGTCTTTGAGAGGGAAGACTTACGTGCCATTGAATGAGACGGAGAACTCGATACCTTAGACTGAGGAGAACATTGATCAGTGTATCTGGCTGTGTAGGTAAATCTTACTACTCCACCAAGGAGATACCATGAATGTGATGAGACTTTTTCCAAATACACATAGACTTAAACGCAGACATTGCTCATACAAAATAACAAATACCGGGTATACACGATTTGACACGTGAGTCACTTTTACTTTAGGTCAACAAATAATTATAGCTATAGGTTCACATCATATTCGCACAAAACTTTATTCTGTTCAATTGAGACATAGACATTAACGGCAAACTAACAGCTCAACTTTATGACAAACGGGACGATTTCAGCTTCTCCATCATCAACTTCCCATATCGATGTTGCAACAATACATCATCACCTGCATTTGGTGTTTATGCCTCTCAACTGATTTGATACACAAAAGCTTGTTCTACGTATGATCAGTTTTTAAATCGAGGTAGGCTACTGACAAACAAGTTGATTTTGCAGGGTTTGAACAGTCATGTTTAAATCAGCATTTCGCAGAAGAAAAAAAGATGGTCATTATAATGATCTATTTTGTCCAGACAACCTGCCAGTGAGTAAAATGCTGTCTGACGTGCTTCATACCAATTGTTAGGACGTTATTTATACTCTGATTTTGACTACGGAATACTCCGTCTACCAGATCAAGATAAAGGGCTCAAGGCGGGAGTGAGCGGTTGACAGGGGATGCTTACTCCTTGACACCTGATCCCACCTCTGATATATCCAGGGGTCATTGTCCAACTCAAATTTGTATTCTGTACTTGATTTATGAGATTGTTCATGTAAAAGTGTTGAATGCCGATGCTTATTCTAATAATTAACAAGACGAACTTTGGATAATTACATATTCAATATAATTCTGGCCCCCGCTCCCGCCACGTATGGGGATCCTAAAACGAATTATCAATGAGTGGCGGGGCCAGACTAATTCTCATCAGTTATTGACTACCCCAGCGACACAAGCAAAAGAAAGATAACTCTTCCAAACAAGAAAATTTACCAAATCACTCACAAAATGAAGAATATCATTATGAAACAAATATACATCCCAATCCTGGTGAGATTTATAGAATTGTGTATCTCCATCAAGATGATATATATCTGATAGTTCTTTTCACCATATGCCATATATATAGTTTGTAAAAGTATATAATTACAGCATATAGTGATGTTTATCTTTTACTCTAAGGAATATTGCATGATCTCTTTTTGTACGTGTGTCTCAAAAGTGATTAAAAAATATATCAATCATTGTTTTAATCCTTGATGGGTCAAAATAAATATAAATTTATTGGTTTTTGTTGTTATTATTTTTATTTTATATTTAAATATTATTTTATATCAAATATAACTGTGAGATCGTCCAAGAAGTACAAATATCTTATTCATAAATGTACAAGTATGCTAAAAGCTATATCCCCCTTTCAATTCCGTAAATATTTTCATGTTTTGCAAATAGTTGATATGAAAACCGTGGAGAATTTCAACTATAACAAACCCATTTTGCTTTTGCAGGAAATTCCCATTTGTAAAGCAGAAACCATTGTATACATGTATATGTTATTTCACGTATGTACATGTATATTTTTCACGCACAATAAATATCAGGCTTATTTTGTACAGTTATAACGGGGTTATAACATGTATCTTCACAATAAAATCGGCGGTAATGAAAACATTCAGCTCATTTACTCTCTCAAATCATTTCTGGTGTACGGAGTACCATAGTTTTTATACATTAATGAATAGGACTAGTCAAACGTGCACTACATGTGTATAAAAAGAGACACGACAAAAGGCAAATATAAAACTGGGAATCAAGGACAGATAGCATAAATTTTCAAGATAAACAAATATAACTGTATATAATTTTTAAAACATTTTTATTTTCATTTTGAGTTAACATTATTTAAATTTGATATTAGGTCTTTTGGAGAAATAATTGCCCAAGTAATCTTTTCTTATATATATTGATTAATGATTTACATTCTAGAATGTAGTAGAACTCGTCTATATGCTAGCCTCTTGAGCATTATCACACTGTGTACAGTCTTTCACAAGCTGGTTTATGCCATCTCCCAATCTCTACTGTATACGATGATTTGTAATACGAAATTTTGAAAATATGTTTCTGAATTTTGGAGATAGCTTATTGATATTATTTTCAAAACTGAACTCTTGTTTAAAGATTTTGTACACTGAAGAATCATATACCAGTAGACCACTTTTGTATAAATTGACTGCGTGTAGTCTTTTGTTTTATATATTGTGACCTTGTTCATACCATATATTTGGTACACCACACATATATTTTCTCCAGGTATGCTAAATATCGTAGATACTGCATGACTAAAACTACCTACCTATAATCAACTATAATCGATACCTACATTGATCATTGTGTTTTAATTCGGCATCGGAATTCATCATATTGATTCATTTTCAGAAACAGTTTTCGTATAATGACAGTGAATGCAGCTACAAATTCAGTGTTTCATTTTTATTTTCCCAGATGCTTTATTTTCCCTAGATGTTTCAAACAGTTTTACAGCTTTGGGGATGAAGATGTGAACCCTTCAACTGATGTAAAATAGAATTGAATTTAAGCACAAGTATGTAGGCCTTCTATTATTTTCTAAAATAACTGGACAAATCTCTCGTGACCTAAATTGATTAGTAGACGTATAGCATTCGTTATGTTATCTAGCATTCCTAAAACAAAGGAATCACCTAATACAATACTGAATAATGAGACTTTATCCAATGTAGGCAGCAAATTACAAAATTATTTTAGCATCCTATCTGAACCGGTAGCCACAGGTGGCTTGCACAAATGCGTGGCCTCCAACTGGGTCGGTAATAGTCTGGTGTTCAAGGGCCGCAGGTCTGCTGGGGAATGATCCGACTACGCGGACTGAAATATTCCGAATCCTGGCGAAGTTCCGTGCACGATGGTGATAGATATTCAGTGATTCTATGCCTGCTGGGAGGGGTGTGTATAAATTGTCCAAGTAAACAATGTGTTAAACGTAAATATGTCCCCAAAACATAATATTACAAATCAAAGTGTATTGGCGCAACAGACCTCCGACAAAAGGAAGTATGATCACTGCCCCAATGGGGAGTAAGCATCCGCTTCTGACCGGTCACAACCCGCGCGTGTCGTAGTCAAACAAAGTAAAACGGGGTTACCCGTCGTCATATCTATACGAAAATGTACAGTCTAACAGGGGTATGAAACAACAAATCATTCAACACATAACTTAGTGATAATTGGTAATTGTTAAACAAGGTCATTAATAGCGACTGTAGAATTTGCGAAATGATGGCATTTAGAACGAATTCGTTATAACCCTGCACACATCAACTTTTTTGTTAGTAGTTGAGCCTCGCTTAAAAATCCTCTTACGCAGGGCATCGAATCCACAACCATTAGAGCAGGTGATAGTGGTACATTACTACATAGAAAAAGGAAGTTTTACTATAATATATACACATACAGGAACTTATGTTGTAGACAAGTAAATGGTCAGTAATACTGGTCAGTCATAATAACAACGATCCTCCCCCCCCCCCCCCCCCCCCCCGTAATGTAAGCTTTTAAAATCCTCAACAAACCTTTGAATCTAACTTTGTTGATCACAAAACTTTATGAAGTATCACCAATCGGGCAAATGTGCAACATTTAGAATAGTCTCCCAACACGCGCCCCCACGCACTGGCCTCGCAATTCAATATCAAATAAATTATATATATGTCGCAGTCGTACATGTGTGGTAAAATTGAAACAGTAAATTTTTTTATTTACGTGCCCCGTGGGAATCCGGTTAGAAAATTACCCCAGTACCCTTGCTTGTCGTAAAGGGACTAAATGGAGCGGTCCTTCGGGTGTAGACGAAAAAAAAAACGAGGACCCGCGTGTCCACATCAGGTGTGGCGCGATTAAAAGATCTCCCTGCTGAAAGGCATAAACGCCGAGCAACAGGCTAAATTTTGCAGCCTTCACCGGCACATAGTGATCTCTCCTTGAGTGGAATTCTCAAGCGGACGTAAAACAGGCTACTTACAAACAAGTTGTTGCAGGGTTTCAAACAGCACGTTTAACTGTTAGAAGGCAGCATTTCGTAATTCTATGCGTCGTATATACGATTTGGTTTACCAGTAATGACCTACCATTGAGTGAAATTGCTGTCTGGTGTGTTTCATAGCCTTGTTATCCCGTCTTCAACACACTAATTTGACTCGGATTGCTCCGTTTACCCGATCAAGACTACGGCACGGCGGGTGTGACGAATCAACAGGTGACGCTTACTCCTTCTAGACACCTGATCCCACCTCGGTGCTCAGGGTCCGTGTTTGCCCAACTCTTGTTTTGGGATTCTATTTGGGACTTACGAGATGATCACTGTTCGTTATCTTTGCCTTTACATGCAATGTGAATTTAAACATTAAACTATTCGGCTAATTGGGCTGAAATAAGGTAATGTGGGTTTTTTTTTCTTCCTTTGATACAAATTCTGATCTTAGATAATTTAAGTGAAATTATTCAATTTTGGCAGAAATAATTACTTATACTAATTATGTTAGTGAAAGAACTGAATAAACACTTACATAAAACCATCTAATACAAATTAAGAGGAATGGTGAGTTGAAAAGCGATACATGTGGGTTTTGTTATTTTTCATGTATTTAATTGTTTTTCAAATTCGATTTATATATTATTATTATGATACTGTTCGTATTGTTGTTTGTTACGGTCAGAGACGTCACAGCAGTCCCACTTGGGTGGTGTCGTGAATAGGAAATCCTGTAGACTAGTTACATGAGTATAACCAAATCATATATATTCATTTGAGAACAGAAATTCACACGCCAACTAGTAACTAACGAGCTAACTTTTCACTACAATAAGTGCAGATTAATTGATTAACTTGCTCTTGAGAAAATAAGGAAATACTTCTCTGAGATTTCTTACTTTAGGATTAAACATACAAACCAAAGCTAAGACTATGTTTGAAGAACTGAAATTAAACGTAATCTTTTCGTGTAAGGATTTATTTACATGATTGTTTAAGCGCAAAGCAAATTAAACGCGTAGATATATGACGATCAAGCTGTTAATTAATGAACGAGATAAGATGGAAATTGCAGCTTTTAAGGCAATTCATATTGTGTCTTCTGCAACGTGATTTCGGAAAACGCTACGTTACGATCACTGCTTGATAAATTGTCGTTTAGAATGCCCCGTCCGTCCGATCGTTCGTTTACCTATAACGAATAATAGATCTGTATTGCAACCGCATTTGCATAGGAAGCAGATTATATAATTGTATATATAAAGCTTTCAACCATACAGATAGAAAAGAGCAAGTTTCAATATCCACTGTAGGAAATAAATTATCTGTGAAATACTCTAGACTACTTTTTGTACATACATTCTCGATACTCTATATATAAATTTCTTTAAGTCTTACGTATGATTTAATTTTCCCGATGTGAAGTGGATTAACATACTTCCTGTGTCATTAAGATATTATGGATTAGTTTTCATAAAATATTTAAGGTTTACAAATAAATATCATCAGATGAACCAAACACTCTGTGTATAACTCATCCCTATCCACCACCCCACACCAAAAATCAGTTTATAATTAATTTCTACAAGTGATCTGAAGAGATATGGACACAAATACCAATGACCACCATCATAACACGTTTTGACACATATAAACAGTGTTGGTGACATGAAATTAACTTTGGATTGTCATTATAACGCGTTCATTATTGATCATGTATCAAAGAACTTTCAGATCTTCTGGAGCACCCTCTTCCGGTTCCATCCGCTGACCATCTGGTACAGACCTTCAGGTCGTCATTTCTGCACTTCCCTCGTCATGCTTAATCTTTTGGACAAACGAAGAAGATAAGGCGCCCCCTACCCTAATCAAGATAATGGACACATTTCAAAACGGCAGTCGTAAAACCGATTATTTCTCGAAAATAATCTGCACGATATGACTCTATAACTCAATGGAGTCTCGGTTTCTGACACTATGAGGGTCTCCCAGTCATGGACAACCAACGTAACATGGTATACTAACCCAACCCAGTCACGTGGTACAACCATCCCGTATCGACAGTTCGTTTCTCAAAGTTGCCACCCAAATATTTTTTTTTTAAAGTTATTAAACTGTACGGTTTTTCATTGCTCTCCCGTAAATTCCTGTGTTTTAATATTGATATATAACGATGTATGTTGTTAATTTTTCCGACTCTGCTTCAAAAGTTTGACAAGAAAGATTCATCAATGAGCTAGGTTATCGAGGTCATTTCGCATTATTTAGTATAGCAGTTCATTGAATCAATGGTGATATTGTCTTAACCATTTACAAATTCTTAAACTCAAGGCCATGGGTATTTACCTATAATAAAAAAAAATAGCCAGGAACATGAAATGCTTTATATTACGTTGCACATTTTGTGAAAAGTTGCGTCTGAGTGAAATACGTACCTTACAAGTGATGGATAAGGTACATTTATTTGAATATAGTGTGTGTATTGTCTGCATCGTACACAGTTTATAATCTAAGATTCCAGAAAGGTTCAAAAGTAAATACGATAAGGTAGTCAGGGTCTAACGAATTAATCTATTCAAAAATAAACTGTTTCTCTGTCGTGTTTAATCATTAAGATACAAGGTCAACCAGTGAGGAATCCTCTGTATGATCGCTCATATCTACACGATATCATAGTGCAATATGTATCTGATATACCATGAAAAACAATTCAGAATCACACCCATACTTTTTGTTTTATACAAGTAAGAATCAACATTCTAACTAGAAAATAAGATGGTACATAAATACATATCTGTCCTATTATATGTATATGTATTTCAAAACGACAAAGTCATGAATTAGATATACATGTATATATACTACGGAATTAAAAAGTACCAAAAAAGTGCATATTGTATTACTTAAAAAATGACGATAGTTTGGTTTCTTAGTATCGGTAGTACTATTTATATAGTTTGTTCTCTTTGACTTCTCTATTAATAAGAAATTTTAAGTGGCAAGGGCACATGGTATAGTAATTAGTCGTAGGTTTCGATGTAAGTTTCGGCTGTTAACCCGTTGGTAACCTCGCTGACACTCCGATGACACTCTCACAATTTCCTCCCATTCATTCGAAACACGTACACAGACTGGCGACAATGGTAGATTCGCCACGAGATCCACAGTCCTGCAAATGACAGAAAACAATCACAAAAGAGGAAAAAAACTATTTGCAAACTTTTTCGTCGATTTACAATTTGATTCTCAGACAGACGGCTAAAACATAGCCTCTCCTTGGTGATTCCATTGCATTCTTATTTTTTTCGACCAATAAGATTAATGCTCTTGAACTTCGATGACAACGTTAACATTCATGTATGATACGAGTTTGATAACAATAACCATAATGATATTTTTTTTTTGGAGAGAGACTGTATCAATTCATCCCTGGTCTGAATTGTTTTGAACCTCTGATGCAAATCGTCGGGGTCAACTTGAGGTACTTCAAAACGGATTGGTCCTCCGCCTGCCTACGTGATTTTGTTAACGATTCGGCCGCTATAAATTTGAAAGGTGAAATTCTTCGACCACTTCGTTCACAAAAGGTGCTAAGGGACGAGAAAAAGGACTATTCACTCCAAAGGTAAGTATTTTGTGAGAAAATTATCGTATGCCCATTTTCCCCCGTCAATTAAAATTACTAATTATAGATACCTATAAAAAAAATTGTGTTAATAAAATCGAAAGTACAAATACACTGAAAACAATTTAAAATGACATATTTTTATACAAAAAATTATCAATAAATGTTGATTGAGAGCTAGATATACCACGATTCTGTGTGATGCGCACCGTTACGATGGAATAGATATTCACCACCCAACTTTGACAATGATTCAAGGGCAAAATTATTTCATGAAATTACGGTTTTCCCATGAAGCAAGAATTTAATGACTATGTAGACCACATATGTAGTATGTAGATTCTTTAGGAAATTGCCATCTAGTTTATATTAAGGGAACGTCAAAAAGTTAGGTATTTTTAGCAACATTTTATGAAATATCCTTTTTTTTCTAAACAAATACTCCTTAAGATAATTTTTCTTCCATGAATGACAACATATATATAGGCAATATTTCATAGAATGTTTTTTTGTTGTCCCGATTAGTCTTTAATAACGATATGTATTGCATTAAATGTAGCAGTATATTCTAAAATGTGTAGATCTTTATGTTGCTTCTAAAACCATTCACGTAAGCCATATTTTCATTTAATAACCATTTCTGAAATGAAATGAATAGTTCCTCCAAATATTGCGAAGATTTGCATTAGTTGTACAATAGGTACATCGCCTAAAGTTTCCTTGTACGTACTGTTAATTCATACATGATTTTTCTTTTTACCATTTCTTCATTTAGCACAGTTTTAGTGAACAATTCAAATTTAATCGCGAGCAATTTTATCAGATGAATGACATTTTTGCAAAATAATTAATTAAACATTTAAATGATTGATTCTTTGAAATCTTTGCTGCTAAATACGATTGGATGTGCAGATAAATTGAATATGTGTGTGCATAATAGTTTCCAGCTCTAGAATAGTGGAAATAAAAAAAAATAAAGATTATAAATCTATATGCCCTTTATAGTATAGATTTTGAAAGGTATCTTTGTAAATTTAGATATCCCATAAAAGTTCGAGATAGTAAGTGTCACGTGTAGAATTTAGAATAGTCTAAGGTAAAATGTGATGCTGCCTGCATTGTAATTTTACAATTTGTCTGCAGAAAACACGTTGGCATGTATTTGCTGCAGAACTGTAGTTCTCTGAAAAAATATTGGGACAGATCCCAATATTTTTTCAGAGAGTTGCAGTTCTGCAGCTAGGAATGTATGTATGATATACGTCGTTAATGTCTTAAAAGTACATGTATATGTGATCTATAAGTGAGGACAGTGAATCAGTTATATACGTTAATGGATTGTAAAAATGGCCGTCCAACGTCTACATATATTCGGAAATGTACCGGACAAGCACCTGTCAATTAATGGATTTAACCGATTGAGTAACGATATTGGGTAAAACAAAAGCAAAACGCAAAAGAAGAATCTGACGAAACAGTCTTCGAACAATAGACGAACAAGAATATGGTTGTATTTTTGACATCATAATGTAATTAAACAAAACTATATTTGGTCGATACCCCAATATATACACATGGGTTTGTATTTCCCAGTTATCATAAAATTACATTACTCATTTACTCAAGGGAGATAACGCATTAATTGAACATACAAGAAGTAGTCCCGGCTGTCATTTTCACACTGCTGACACTTTTTCACACTTGAAAATACCAACTGTATATGAAAATATCAATTTTATTCAAGGGGAATTTTTCGGTAATACACTTTTGAAAATGCAAAAGAGCGATGGAGTGACAAGCCAAAGTGCGACGGTCCACGCTCTGGCACCAAAGTGCTTTCTGAGTTTATGTACAGATGTTGTTAGGTACCAAGGTTGTTTCGCCAAAATATTCATGTTGACCAACCCCCCCCCCCAAAAAAACCAAACAACAACCAAAAAAAAAAAATAATAATAATAATAATAATAAAAAAAAAAAAAAAAAAAAAAAGAGAGCATATTTTAGCGAAACAGATATTTCGATAAAAATGTATTGTTCTCAACCATGTAATCACCCGTCTCTTCCTTCAGTATCCCGAAGACGTTGATGCCAGCAGAAAGAGTTGAGTTGGGTTTAAAATCTTCCACCGCGGGATCAAATACCCGTAGAGGTGCGCGGTTTTTGGAAAGCAATTCCAGTGGACACTGATACTTAAACTGGTACCCCGTTAATTGATGCTACACACAGTGTAGCCGATGCGTAACTCAACGGGCGGACCAGTTTAATTGATACTGTTCCAGTGGTCAATATTCTAATAGATTTTTTTTTTTCACTTAAAAAACATAAATCAAATTGTTGGTTCAATGTACATGCGATTTGGTTGGAGTTAATAAAAGCATACAATGCCCTAGCTAATCTTCAAATAACCTTCGTCGGTCAACCAGACTATCGGCTTTCTACATAAATCGGTCTGCTGGTCGGAGATTTACGGAGATAGCCGAGCGTCTTGGTTGCACGTGATTAACATTACGAATGACACCATAATAATGTGACGTCATAAACCAGTATATCGCAATTCAAAATGGCGTGGTGCGCCTAAAATGTTGACGGGACATCGCACTTTGGCGTAGAGTGTCTAGATGAGAGAAGGGCCATCGCACTTTGGAGCAAATCATAGCACTTTAAAATGACCACCGCGCTGTAGAATATAAATGGAAAAAATATATAAAATAAATAACGGATGTAAGAAAACTACTTATAGATTTGAATAAGTTAGGCCTATAGCTCACCTGATTATGAAATATGTCGTTTTGAACCATTTCCATGTAAATGAAATAAGATATCGTTTTAATAAGCCACATATACTCAAAACCCTATACATCCTTGCAGTTACAAATGCTATCATTTCAGATGCTACGAACACAGATTCTGGCTTGTACATGTTGCCTCCTCGTCACTGTTGCCTGTCTGATAGAATGTCGGTTTATAGAACAAAATGACGAACCACGGTAAGATTTTCTAATCACAATGTTAATTTTGTTGGTATTAAAAATAATTACGATGTTTGGATAACTGAATTTCGCGATATTAATTTTCATCCTTTGAGTCCGAATGTCATAATTTCAGGAAATTGTCATCATGACACAGAATTACATAGTACCACAATTTATGTTGTTCGTGTAAATTTCCCTGGTGTACTGGTATTCTAGTGAATACTGCTGTTTTTAAATATCTTAGTTTTGTACGAAGGGAGAGGCTATATACAATTAAGGTGACACTTGCTTTGTAATAACGAATTCCCGGTTCGGGGAAATTGATAATTAATAAATGCATACAATAATTACTTATACATGTAACAAGATTATACAGAGAGAAAAAAATAATACTGAAGTAGCATATTGTTCCGCTATAAGGACATATTTTTGCCTTAGTTTAGGTGTGCAAGTACGAGCATAAATAAGGGACTTGTAAATTTTTACGATGTTCAAAAGTTGAAACACATTATCCATCTCTATGTCTCCTTACAGATTTCTCTCACCGTTCTGGACTCTCTTGAGAAATCATAATGATGAATTACATTTCATATAGTAAATTCCATTCGTTTTACATATAAAAACATAAATTTAATTTTCATTTTCATCATCTTTACAAAAAATGTTTTGCCTGTAGCAAGTGCCGTTATTTGCTGTCGCAAATGTGAACAACATTTCAAATCCTGATTTTTTCCCCTGACAATTCTAAATAGAATATATAAAGATTCTGTTGATTGATTGCTGTTTTACGTCCTTCTTGAGAATTAATATTTCACTCATATGGAGACGTCACCACTGCCGGTGAAGGGCTGCAAAATTTACGCCTATGCTCGGCGCTCATGGCCTTTGAGCAGGGAGGATCGATCTTTATCGTGCCACACCTGCTGTGGCCGTAACCTCGGTTTTTGCGGTCTCACCCGATGGACCGCCCCATTTAGTCGCCTCTTAAAACAAGCAAGGGGTGCTGAGGACCTATTCTAACCCGGGTCCCCACGGGGTTATAAAGATTCTAAAGAAGACGTTTAATCTTTCACGCCACTTATAATTTTGTCAAAGCATGTATGCAGGATTCTTACAGTGGTAAATATACAATACCTACTTATAAATATATTACTTCATCCAGTAAACTAATTTTAAATTATCCATGAGGATTTAAAAAAAACGGCGATTTCCCCCCTTTAATTATTTCGGTTTTCACAATCAATCATGATCACAAGTTCCAGTCCTTACATTAGCCTTCAGACGAGTCGCACTTGTAATTACAATTCATCATTATGTCGGGTAGGCAATGCACATCTAACATCATTATGGCTTTCTTGAAAAAGAACCGTGAATGCTAAAAGGCCGATTTTTCATTAATCATGTTCAGGAAAGCAAAGATCAATATCAATTTTTACTTTCAACGACATTAAAACATTTAGCAATGTGAATTTCAGTCTTTCTTCCTTGGCTCTGGTCTACCCTGCTTTATAGCTTGTAGATCTGCATAAGGACCTGGCAGTTTTAAAGAGATTTTTTTCATATATGTACATCCCCGGCGTATTGTAAATGTGTTTGCTTCTTTGTGTATTGTTTTGTACGAGTCGATGTTATTTACAGTATCAAACGACAGACAGCTGATATGAGATTATCAGAATTACAAGCCATAAATGAATTATTGGAGAGAGTCGGCCATGGCTGTTCCACTTACGCATGCGGATTAGTGGATGTCTACCGAAGGTATCGATACGCATGCTTAACACCTGGTGACGAATGCATGCTGGGAACCCGATTTCCATGTACGCCCCACGCAGAAAATGCACAGAAAGAGATGCATTACATAGATCCAGATACCAAACCTACCCGTAATATTGATAGGAAAGAAGGGTTACCAGCATACATTTACCCATAACATCTATATATCGTTTTACATTATCCAGATTTGACAAGAGGGCATGGTCTGATCAGCGAATGGCCGAACTAAAAGCACTACTAGGTTTGAAGAACCAAGGAAATGCTATTGCTCACGGTCTATATGATCCGTACAAGATGTAGGTAGTAGAGTTATAGGTGTCGTCTGCTTCTAGAGTGACGTGGCGACTTCACGCTCTGTGACGTAATATGTGTGCTTTTTCTCTCCCAATGCTTCTATTTGGCTAGTGGTGAAGGAATTTCTTGTATCTCCGCATTTTCTGCCAAAAAACAAACTTGAAACCTCTGTTCTCTGTTGCTTAGTCTACCTTCCACTTTGCAGTTCTTCGTGATAAGGAGCTTTTATTGAATAAAGGGCTTTCTTTTGGAATATCTGTTTTCTGTTTTATGAAATGATTCTAATGGTATCGTTCTTATGATGCAGATTTATCAGGAAACGCACTTCTTCCGACCAACGCATAGCAGAACTTCAAGCGCTTATTGCGTTAGTTCATGGTCGCGGTAACGTTGCACATGGACAGTTAGACCCGTCTTTAATGTAGGTATCAGCTAAGGCGATGTTTGTGTTCACAGACTAGCGCATTTCGTGTCAGATTGTCTTCGTTTCCCTGTTTTTATGAAATGCCTTCTTGAGAGTTTGTCGATGTGCAGTTTGTCCATGTGAACTTGTCTTGGGGGAAACCCCCGTCCGGCTTTTCCTGTCACTCTCTCTGTAGAGTGAGTTGTTTTAGGAGGTACAGTGTATATCGTTATTTTCTAATGTGTTTTATGTATCAACATTTCAAGAGGAGAATTATTCAAGATGTAAGATAACGAACGGATTATTTGCTTTAATGTTATTGTTTCCTGGGATATTTAATGTAAACTGTGATAACATTATCATTTTTTACATGTAATGAAATTCAACATTTCTATTTTCATGAAAGCGCAAATTATACACATTTATTCAAGTAATGATTTTGTTTTTAGGATTTTGAAAAATCAATTCCGATCTCTTCTTTTCTGTCTGTGTATATGTAGAAATCTACTGTGTGTGTTTGTCATTGACTTCTTCTCAACGACCTTTAATTTCATGTTGATGTCAAGTATGTATATCTATGTCTTAATCTTTAAATGCCTTCTATTTTGAGCGTAAAATGATACTTCAAATTCAATTTGTCCACCCTTTAATGGACAGGTCACTAGGTCGAATGTAATACAATATTTTTATCCTACAGTGGGAGAAGGAAGCGCGCTGCAAATTTGCTGAATAAAGCATTTTCAAAACGAAGAGCTTTTGCGAAGGACGCAACAAGCCATTAAAGGTTGTGACTGCAGGTAGGCATATCAAATTCCATAACTCAGAATGGAAAGAAATTTTTTCGTGGGTAACTGTCATAGCGGTATATCTGAGAGCGTTTATTTTTCATTGTGGTTTGGATTCTCTATTAAATTGTTAAATCAGATAGATCATCAGGTTGATGTGAACGAAGTTGCACGACCCAGTGCTCTATCAATTTTTAAAGAATTAACAGATGGTCGTATTTGCTCTTTTCAGGTTTGATATGCATGGATCTCATAAGCGGCCCTGAAGGGTGCCCGGATACAGTATATTTATATGGAACGCAAGGATTCGAATGACAGATTAATAAATAAATCGTCCCTTTATCATTTCGTCTTTTTGTCTCAGGAATCTCAGCCGTGCTGGTTGTCTTCGTCTGTTGTGTGTTTGTAAATATATTTAAATTAAATTATGTGTGATATTTTTATTTCTTCGTTTTACATTTGAAATGAGCTCACGTCAACATATTGAGATATATGCATTACTGACCTTGTGTGAATAAGAGATACAGCCTGTGATTATAATCCCGGTATGATCAAAGGCTGGCCGATCATCAACTGAATAAAACTCTGATTCATCGCATATTCTCGTTGATACTGTGTGAGACACAGATGCCCTTATAAATTATGTGCAAACTCTGATACACACTTAA
This sequence comes from Ostrea lurida, assembly GCA_903981925.1. NCBI lineage: Eukaryota > Metazoa > Mollusca > Bivalvia > Ostreida > Ostreidae > Ostrea > Ostrea lurida. The sequence continues at coordinate 15,544 of CAJDSM010038063.1, forward strand.
CAAAAACGATTTTATTGTAATAATACAATAAGACATGCGTACCATACAACGACACCTTTTGATGGAAGTGAACTAGAATATAGTAATATATACAGCTATACATGGTCAACATGATTATCAAACAATGAATATTGCAAAGGATGCATCTTTGAAAGTATGCATTATAATACATGTTAAAAATAAATTAATCGCAATAATCTCATGATATGTAACAAGCGCACTCCCCTAGAAGGGATGCAGCCCTAAAAAAAATACAAAGTATGTAGCAATCGGTCAGTAATGCAAGCTTGCTGACAGTTGCCAGAATACTGTTAGGATACGTGACCGTAAGGTCACCAGACGATACGAGAATATGACGTATCCCAAAGAAACCAGGATCTTATCACTTGGTGATGGAATGAATAATACACTGATGTCTAGGAATTTGGCGGGAAAATAGGTACTAGTTTTTTGTTATGGACGGATGGTGCTCCAAGAGTCCAAGCTAAAGCTGCAATTCTTATCTGTTGCGTCGTCTTTGTATTCGTCGATAGGCACAACCGTATGCAATAGTGATGTTTTGTTTCTCGGGTCCTATAGTATAACACGAGTCGGAAGGCTGACTTTTTCTGAATATCAAAACTTCGATTTCCACTTTTTTACAAATTCCATGAGGAATTAATCGAGCACTGTTAGAAAAATCCCGACAATGCCTCTGCGAACTGTGCGTGTTCAATAAACTGTGAGCGCCCGGACTGCAGTTCTTAGGTATAGCGGTCAGTATATATTGAGGAAATCTCAGCGCTTTTCTTGAGTACTTATAGTACCAAGGGCACGTGGACTGATCCTGCAGGAGGACTGATCTTTCATTCTGAGGATCGGGACAACTGCGTGAAGGATGGAGATTTTGCAGAGGTCGAGTTTGACCAAACAATTTATATCCTCCCGTTAATAGAAACGTCTGGTTGTTCATACGATCCAAGTAATTCCTTAACTGATTGTCATTGCATAATTCTGGCAAAACGCGGGAGTTAGCAAATGGAGCGAGTAACCCAAACATCTGAAAGAAATACGGGAAAGGTTTAAAACAATCTAACAGATACGTACAATTTATATATCGCTCTTTCATATTTGCCCAAGCACAGATAATGGTCATTATCATTTCAAACACAGCGGACGGTTACTGGGCAATTCGTTTTCTTTTATAAATTACCAAAGGAGCATGTACCCATTGACTATGATATCTGGATTCCAGGTAGCAATCTCTGAATGGTCTCGCAGTGTTTGGTGTAATATTAGTTTCATTGTACACTGTATTTGAACATTTGTGAGTCGGAATCCCACGAAAGCATTGGATGTGCATACGTAAATAGTTGTACAATTGTTGTGAAGGTTTTGCTTTTACAATGCACATTTTCAATTTTCCCCCACTAACTTTTAATAACATCCGCTTCCTCGCCTGATGCATACCCAACATTAGATTTAGCATACTCACCCATACAAACAAAAACATTGTGTCATTCGCAATCTCAAACGACGAAGTAAAAAGAATGTAACTTTGCAACTGGATTTTATAACCAGAGGGTCAACAGGAACTGCCCTCATATTTCATCTCATCGGAACTAAAAGATTAATCTAAGATTGATAAGAAAAGCTAAGTGTTTGAAAATTTCCCTTCCAAAATCATTTGTGACGTCTTGGTTCCAATTAAGTAATATTCATCTAAATATAGCCATGTGGAGTCCAAAGTCGAAGTTGCTACGGACACAGGTATGGCGGTCTTGTGTTCAAGCAAAACGAAAGTTGAATCTGTTGGGCTGCGTTTCACATGTCAATGTGTATTTAAAATGCAAAGCCATAAGAAATAGGAATATTAAATTTGATACATGTCTTCCTACACGTGGCTTTGCTATCTGTTGACGGAAAATAAACACACTTAGCGAGTTTTGAAAAATCGTGGGGAGAAGACGGAGGATGATGTGCAAGGGAGAAAATATCGTCAGGTTTATTTGAAAGCACTATCATGATGAGATTTACAGTCCTTTTTTTTTTCAATTTCAAGGTTCACATATACCAAACTTGCAACATTCTATGACTGACGAACATCACACAATCTAAATTTAATACATGTATATGCTGTATTTATTTAAACGCGTACACGTAAAGGCAAATATAACGAACAGTGATCAATCTCGGAAGTCCTAAATAGAATACAAAAACAAGAGTTGGGCAATCACGGACCCCTGGGCACACCAGAGGTGGGATTAGGTGCCTAGGAGGAGTAAGCATCCCCTGTTGACATATGATCAATCGAAACCGAAAGATTTTCCACTTATTTTGATTGCAGGCATCTTGTATGAACCTTGATAAATATAGTGTGTCTGTTTTAACGGATGGGACTTCATTCCGAAAAAAAAATGTACATTTAAAGGGGCATGGACACGTTTTACCCAAGGGGAAAAAAAGGAGGAAAGATTTGGGGAAAAAAAAAATTGGGGCGGGATTTTTTAGCGGAAAAAACAGGTGGGGAAAAAGCAAAGACTCTTTGTAACTTGCAAATAATGGAAATTTTCTGCAACCCGGATCTCTTTTTTCATCAAGGAACAACTTTCCCTTTTTTGAAATCCACGAAAAACTGAAACCGCAAACTCGCGCGGTATAGCCCGTAAGTGGGATTGCTCACTTTTTACGTAAAAATACGTCTGGTACACAGCGCACCCTACGTAAAACATCGACCAGTCCAATGGCGATTATTTTTTCTAATGTGATATGCACTTGTATGACCCGGTTTTCATTATCAATATGACAGGAAAAGGACTGTGCAGAAAACAGTTCACCATAACAATAAACCACAGAAGCCAAATTTTGTGGGGTTTTTTCCCCCTTAAGTTTTTATTTCCGTAATTTAATATTGGAATTAGTATACACGCCTAATTAAATGAGTAACAGTGCCCAATGAATAGCACAAAAATAGAAACTCAATTAAAAATAGAAACGTATAACAAGCAAGTACCCGGTTCGTCCGTGCACAAAATTCTGCTTGCCATAGTTTTTTCTGTTGAGTACAAAAATACGTGCAAGTAAATCAACGCTTGCAAGTGAATTTGAATTTCATGCGCAATGAGTAAATTTTCTTAATTGTGTTTATATCCGCGCCCAATACTAAACTACAAATTGGGTTTCCCTTTATACCTTTATGTATTGTTAGTCATTTGCAAAAATGTTTAATTTGTTTCCTTCTTTTCAAATATATATGTTTCATTGTCCAAGTTGAAATGGTAGTAAATAAAAAAAAATCAATCCATTGATAACACAATGATCAACATCGTAAATGTAATGTGTGCGTCGCGCAAAGATGTAAATAACACAAAATACAAACAACACCTTTGTAATTCAATCAATCACACTGAAAATGTTTTAACTACTTTAATGAAAATCGTTACGTAATGGAAAATTTTCTCAATCTAAGTGACGAAAAGCTCTATTCAGAACTGTAATAATCGTGTGATATGAAACATAATGATTAAATATGTTTTCCTTTAAATGACTGTTTCCCCAACACTTCAACATCTTCAATTCTTATGGAACCAGTTCTGTTTGTATGGGCGGGGATTCGGTCGAACGCGATTAAATGCACACAAGGACAGCTATACGTGGATTCGGAGTTGTGATTTGCAAGGTGAAAAAACCATGTTTATTTTTTGATGTTCATAAGGCCCGACTCTGTTGCCGATGTCCCTAAGACGAAGAATAGCTGTTTTTACCCCCACCCCAACCCCACCCTTTAATAAACAGTGAGGCTTTAATTGTTTGCAATGATCGGTCGTCGGTCTGCAGACCGTAGTGCTGTCCGCTTAATATCTTTTGACCTCTTCGCTTTATAGCTACCAAACTTGGTAAAGGGGTTGCCCTTGGAGAGTAAATTTTCAGGTCACATGGCCTCAAGGTCAAACACTGACAGCTCTTAACACCATGTGTTGTGCCGCGGAAAATATCCTTTTGGCCTTTGCATGACTAGCTACAAATCTTGGAACAGAGGTTGCCTAGAGACAAAATATCCTAATTGATTTTAGGTCATACTGGTCAAAGGTCTAACGCGAATCTGTTTGGCCAGTTTTAAAGTGCTAAGATTTTGTTTGTATGATTTTTTGTTTTGCTGATTGCCATCCTAAATCTCGATGAAATGGTCTTCAGATGAGTGCAGATGCTGCTGTGACACTTGAACTACCAAACATCGATCCATGCGCCAATATCATATTAGTTTTTGATGTTTGCGATTGTTCATTACAGTTGGAAAATATTTGGGATTTTTTTTTTTTTAAAAAAGTCTATTGGAAAATAATTTGATATTAAACTTCATTTCATAAAGCATGAAGGTTAATATCCTGTGGAGCACTCATTTAAAATGTTGAAAACATACACCCTTTTAATTCCGAAATGCCACCACTAAATTTCTGATTCGAATCGGTAAGCTGTACTAAATCGGTCGAACAAACAACAGAAAAAACATATGAGAAGGGACTATTGTGCAATATGCCAATCAACGACACAAAACAACAATAGGGCACTCATATCTGCATTTTATTCTATTTGTACACGGACTTCTAGACCTGTATAATAAACTGGTACCGTCACCGTTTATTGATGCTACACACAATCCTGATGAATATTGAAATGTGAGAATAAAAATAAAATTTCTTTCTTTCAACACTGCCCCCAAACGTTATGAAATTCGAACTTAATCTGTTAGTTTGAAACACTCTGAAATTACCTCTCAAGTCTTAAAATGAATCCTCACAACATAAAGAAAAAAGTCGGAAAACCAATGTGACAAAACAGACTGAAAAGGAAGAGAGCCATATTAGTCCCCTCCGATTACAAACTGTAGGAGATTTAATATCAGATAACGGGTTGTCTATATTTTGAATGTCCGAGTTACAGGCACCACATAGAGATTTCTTGTCCCTTATGATGAAGCTTTTTGAATGATCTTCTGCGTCGTAAGAATATAAAGAGGCCCGCGTACCTAAGGAGCACAATCCGTCCCATGGGAAATTCCACATTGGTTGGAAACATGGATCATCAAAAACCTTCAATTATATTGGTCAATATATATAAATTAACGGACTGAATTTTTTTTTTTTTCCGAATTTTACAGAGACCCCTGACTCGATACTCGTCAGGGAATATCCATGTTAATGACATACGTTAGTTGGTACATGCCTATATGTAATGCAAACATAACGAACACGTGAATCAATATCGTAAGTCCTAAATACGACTAAAAAAGCAAGCAGTTGGGGAAAACACGACCCCTGGACACATCAGAGGTGGGATCAACCGGTGCCTAGGAGGATAAGCATCACTGTGAACAGTCACCAGCCGCCGTGAGCCCATAGTCTTGATCAGGTAAACAGAGTAAACTCCGTAGTCAAATTAGTGTGTGAAAAGACGCTTAACTTATGGCTATTGAAACACATCAGATCAGCATTTGACTCAATGGTAGGTCATACTGGGTAACACTAAATTGTTTATAACGACCATAGGAATTCTACAAAATGCTGGCATTTAAACGTGGAACTGCGTTGAACCCGCCTGCAACAACAACTTCTTTGTAAATTATCCTTCCTCGATTCAAAAACTGAATCATATGCGAACAGCTCTTGCGTATCGCATAGCTCGAGAGAACCATACAACACCATATGCATGGTTGATGGTAAGACATTTGCTACATTAAAATATGTGAAGTTGACGATGGAGAAGCTGAAATCGTCCCGTTTGTCATAAAAGTTGAGTAGTTTAAATGTAATGTTCAATAAAATAATCCAGTTAACGAAACAGACATGGAGACTTGTGGCTGTCTTTAAAAATTCTACATAGCATTTCTTAATTAACGCTAAGTTAATTAGCTAAATCCAAAATACTCTTGATCGAATTGCCGCGTTTACGTTTTTTTCATTATTATATTTAAGCATGCCGTTAGCCGAACATAAACGACATCCCTCTTTGGACAAAAAAAACACAGATCCGGTTAAATACTAGTATTTACAAATTGTACAAATATAGTAAACAAATATTAAACTTTTAAAATTACAGATGAATTGAATAGTAAATAAATTCTCTCTTCGAGACACAAGGCTGCATGTCGTGACATATTCATAGCGTTCCCCCAAATAGTGGCGGATCCAGGATTTGTCAAAAGGGAGGCCAATTCGTTGATAAGAGGGGACCAAAAGCTTAAGGTCCTGTGGGAAGTTTTAAATGTGGGCCCAGGGCGAAGCCCTCTAAAGCCCTGGGTTTTAAAGAGATTTTTAAATCATTCTAGGGGTTAATTTAGCGATATACTAGCTCTATTATATACATGTAACAATAACTTTGGTCACCAAGAAGAGGGCTATCTCAAAAACACCTAAAGCACACAATTGATATAAAGCCGGATGTATAAAATTATAAGATTCTGATGATTACTATACTTGTTTACAGGATTGTGCGTATGCAGGTTAGTTTTAACCATTTTGCCTTAACAATGGACACCGGTCCATACTCAAGGGAGCCCTGCTGCACCCCGTAACAGGAGATTTGAAATGTTTAGTTACTTTTAACTACATTTCCCCCATATACATTTTTGAAACGAAGCCTTTGTAATATATGACGACACGTGCCATCTTCAAAACGCAGGCCGAAATGATGTTACATTCGAATTCCCGATTTCACAAAACAGATCGGTTTACAATCGAGCGGGTGACAGCCCGCGTACGTATCCGTGTTAATGCTGAAATATATCATAATTACGATTTCAGGCAGCGGGATTCAAGGAAAGCGTACGGCGTAAGCCCCTAAAAAAACAAAAAAAAAAAAAAAAAAAAGAGAGAGAGAGAGAGAGAAGAGAAAGAGAGAGGGAGAGAGAGAGAGAGAGAGAGAGAAGAGCAGAGAGAGAAGACGAACGAGAGAGAGAGAGAGAGATAATGAATGGACGGATAGAGAGAGAAAGAATCAGCGCGCGAGCACGATACCTGCGGATTTACAGGGGGCGCTGAGGCGCACGCCCCTAAAATTTCAATAAGATTATGTACTCGGAATATATATACAATTTATTGTGCAATATTTCCGTCAGAATTACCCGCCTGTCATTAGCTGTCAAGAAGCCAATGGCTGTAACCAGTTTGGGCACTGGTGCACGTGCACCCCCATTTTAAAACTGAAGATGCTAAACCCTCTCGCTTCTGGGGCTTTACGCCCCTGGACCCCTACAAGCCATTCTGTCCTCTTACGGGCCAAACACCCCAGACGCAATTGACATGCTAAAATTTCTAGCTTCCGGGCTTCGCCCCCTGACCCCCTACCAGGGTTATTCCTGGACCACTGTGGACCTGACTAAGCCTTCTAAATCTATACCGTTACGTCTTGTGCACCTCCCCACCCACCCCAAATGGACAATTCCGTGTTACGGCCTGAGAGGGTGTAACTTCACTATGAGGGCATTAATAAGGCTTGATTTTTCTAAAATCACTAAATTCAGGAGCTTTCGGTGGGCTTCGCCTGGAACCCCACCAGGCCTTGCCCTGGTCCCACTGGGGCCTAAAGCGGCCCCAGACCCCTGCCTCATGAAAAAAAAAAAAATCCACGCCCCCAACCAGAATTCCCTGGATCCGCCCTGTATTTGTGTTTGAAGAAACACATCTTGTTTATACTGCTGCTGAATATTAGAACGGTAACAATATTATCTAACACTCCGTAGCCCTTGGGCATTGTGCTACTTTTTATTGATACTCATACCAAAAGTGTTAATACACGTCATTTCCATAAGGTTCAATGTTGATATGCGGTAGGCGATAAAGTTGAAAGTGAATGATTAACTTATCATTTACTGTATTGATGTCCTTTACTGTTGTGTTTTGATATCTAATTTTTCTTTAGTGGACTTTGATGGGATTATTATTTTGCTAATTATTTATCGGATATCTTACCGTCATTGGTATTCCTATCCACTGATACCAGACCCTGTGGCCTTGAGAAGAATCTAGGTTTCTATTATATGTAAGAGCAACAAGAATTTCGGCATTGCCATGTTGCAGGCATACCCACTCCACATCAGTTTCTTGTTCATCCCTAGTGCCTGTGTATGCACTTTTCATTCACAAAAGAGTGGCCATTGGCAGACGAACGCCAACAGGAATAAATGTTGTTCATAAAACAGGGTGTTATTTTGCAACATGGCCATATTCTCAACAGCGCTCTAGAACTTGAACTTCAAAAAAAAAATCCATTAAATTAGTTTAATAAAAATACCAGGCTCCAAGACCTTAAGCTGAGAATAGACTTTAAGTCAAAATTACGATTACTTATAGTCATATCTTCAAGATTGCAGCACAGATGTTTTAGAACATTGCAGATTTTTAAAAAGAAATCAAATGCAAACATACGCAGGCCCCAAGACCATAAATACTAATAAGACTTAAGTCAAATTATAATTACTTATATATCTAAATCTTGCAGCACAGATGTTTAAAAACCCTGTAGATTTTTAAAAGAATTGAAATGCAAACATCGCGTTAAAATTTTTATTTCTTTATGAAAATTATTTTTAAAAGTTAGTTTGGACTGAGATTTGGACTAAGTCTAAGTCTCAGTTTTATATGGTCTTGAGGCCAGATCCTTTTATAAAGTAGCATTCTTGTTTATGAAATCGAATACAAAATACGTTCCCGAATGAAAAACGGATGGCAACGCTGGGTTAAATAAATAATAAAATGCATTCTTTTTGTTTTATTGGTGATGAAAGTACATGTAACTAGCATTGCAGAAAAAAAATATAACCCGTATTTTTTAAAAAGTATTGCCTAGATTTAAAGTACGGAAATATCATATTGTTGACCATTTCGGCACTTCCAATGGAACAGTCAATGACTTTGACGCACGATCCAATATTAATTTTGGTAATGATTACATTCACTGAACTTTTCTTATATTTCTTTTGAAATTAACATTGCATTCATCATCCAATAAATTTATGTTTCGTTGCAACTAGTTGGATCCGGTTTTGTAGACCACCTGTCCGCATATTCATTACCACATATGGAACGATTCCAAGGTCAAATGGCTGTTCCATTTAAAGTAACAAATGGTCAACAGTAGAATTTTAGTACTTACATGTTAGAAAATACATGAAAACAATAAAATGCTTTTGTTGGTTTATCGGTGAAGGAAATTAAGCACTGCAGAATTTTTTTTTCAAAACCCTCTAACGCGGTTATGATTTTTTTCCTGCAATTACAAAATCTAAAGCATGACTTTTTAACCCTTACATGTCATTCCAAAGGACTAGACTGCTTAACATAATAGGCAGTTGTTTCTTCAATAAATATCGGGAAGAGGAAATTCATATCATTTCTAAAAATTACTTTTGATACACGACTTCATGGGATCCGGGATAGATAGGTCCTCAGCATTCCCTTGCGTGTCGTAGGGCGGTCCTTCGGATGAGACCGAAAAAAAAAATGAGGCCCCGTGTCCCAGCAGGTGTGGCACGATAAAGATCCCTCCCTGCTCAAAGGACCCTGCATGCCCAAGTGCAATTATGCAGCCTTTCACCGGCAATGGTGACTGTCCCCATATGAGTAAACTATTCAGTGGGACGTTAAACAATAAATAATCAATCAATAATTTTGATATGCTGAAGTTTATGAAGTACGACGCTTCATGTATACCATACCTGTGAAACGTGTCAGTTCACATATTTTCATGTCTTCAAAATTCTTAAATATATTGTTTACAATGCTCGCGTGGGTATTTCTAATGGTCAGCAAAACTTTGACGTCATTTGTTGAGTTACATGTGAGATTCAACACTTACAATTCTCGCTATGTAAACAAGGCTCGAGCCATGTTTTTTGTTTACCTATATTGATATGCTAGTATCGTTCGTTTAACAGCAGATTTTTTCAAATTACAAGTTCGATTCTGAACACAATTAAATAGTTTCTAGTGTTTCTCAGAAGGTGTGCATGTATCAATGGTGATTTCCCTAAAGGTGTTGCGTCAAAAGATCATAAAATAAAGTTATCATCATATATAGTAAAACCAGTTGGAAATTTTTGTCTTGATTCCAAATAATAAGAAATAAGTCTAAAAGGTGTGTATTGACAAGAATTAATCAAAATAAATTAAGTTGAAATCATGCAGGAAGCGATTTATGTGATTCTTTAGCCTCAAAATACAGGGGAATCCCCGAATTTATAAAAAAAAAAAAAACTGCCTGCTTGAAACAAAGACATTTAGTACAAAATGTCCTTTGAAGATTTCACAAAAAAATTGTCGCTTATGAATTTTGTTTCACGCCTGCATTTTTTTGTAAATCTCTAAAAATCGAACACGATTTGTTACTTCTCCTTTAACTTCATCTGCACGTTAAGTTTCGAGTTGTGTTTGTGGAGCGTGGCGGTAATGGATAAGGGTGTGGAATTTAACGTGTCCTTGGGTATTTTTAAACGACGCAGTTCGAATCTTTCACGCATACAATATTTTTTTTTCTTTTAAATTTCGAGTTGTCTCTTCATCACAATACACTTCTAATCTTTTAAAATTTTTATTCAATTTATGCGTATCACACGCACACTGTCCACTAGGACACAAGGACCGTTGGGTCTTGCTTCATCTCACTTAGACCGTGATATTGTTTTTTAGCACATCGTAAGGCATCAAGGCTATAAGCCGAAGGAAGATAAATATATCAGTCCCTTGTTAATGGACGCAGCACAGGACTAACTGTCATAAATATTGACAATGTATATCTAAAACGGAGTTGCAAATTGCAATTGTTATTCAATATTTTCAGGTGCAATGGACATATATTTTGAACTCTTTTGAACTTTAATAATGCCATTAACTAACATGTGAATCTGTCTTATTTTTCGATTTGAATGCATAGTGGGACAAAAATGAATTGAAACATAAACTATTTACGCTTGCCCTATTGTGTGGGAAATCCCAGGGTATTTAAATGGCACGTACATACGTAAAGAGTTAAAATTAGGATGAAGGTCAGATCTACGTCCATGAGTGTCCAGATTAGGGAAATTCTCCGCTTCGTGGCAACACCCTCTTTGTTTTAAACATGGTATTTTCTGTGAAGCAATCTTTATGTAAATAAAAACAAGCTCGAGCCTTGTTTAACATTGCAAAGAATTGTAAGTGGCTGTATCTCACTTGAAACTCAACAAAATGACGTTCAAATTTTTGCTGACAATAAAAAAACCCTAAGTGCATTGTAAACTTAAACATGAAAATCGAAAATCTAAACATTTTTAGCTCAAAA
>CAJDSM010038075.1:0-36227 GCA_903981925.1 Ostrea lurida
GATGTATTGGTGACCACTTGTTGGTTCCTTGTCTTCGTTGCTTGTCTTTTTCTCTGGGCTTGCATTCCTTTTTCTTATCTGCATCATTCAATTTCTTGTTTCTAGTTTGAACCACCTGGTCTGATGCCCAAACTGTTTCTTTAACAGATTCACTTTTATTATCTTTCAGAAGTAGTCCATTTTTTTTCTCTCTTTTCTTCCTTTGTTTCAATACTCATCTTTAGGAGCCATTTTTAAATTTGCATCTTTCCTGTCCAATTCAGTTGTCCTTTCCTTCAGTTTCCATATGTTCCTCTACTGTACTCTTTTTTCAAAGTCCTCTTTTCAACTTCCATTTTTGGTTCCTCTCTTTCCTTTCCATTCCTCTTCTTTCACTTTCCTGTCTTCATCGTGCTTTCCTTTTCCATTTCCATTTTCTCTTCTTTCCCTTTCCCTGTTTCATCTGCTTTTTTTATTTACTTTTCTATCTCCACATGCTCCATCATCGACATCTAATTTATCACAGAAAAGAAAAAAAATACATTCTCGTTACCAAATTGATTAAAGCATGATTATAATATACAATTTCTGACTTCTGCCCCAATGTTGAACTTCTTCCTGGCAACAAGACAAAATATTTTATTCTGGTTAACATGCTGAGCATAAAATGTTATTGCAGCATCTCCATGATATGAAGAATCCTTGGATGATTTTTCCAAAAGTTTATACTGTTAGTAATATAACAAATACTTTGGTATTATCGACGTGGTGGCTCAATGTGAATCATGTGACTAGTAATACAAGGTCCCGGGCTATGATACTGATTGTTTCACTCTTTTGCTACATTCATTTATACACTGACTGTAATACATGTACATTTAAAACTAACTTCCTGTCCCTTTCTTCAGGACAACAAGGGATTGTCTGTGAGCTTACTGCTTCACTGGGGGATACCCCACTCTAAGGTTCATATAAAATATAGCTGCTCCTAGAGACTTGTTATCTTTAGCTAAGGTTGATAAAACAGTAGGTTTGACAGGTGAAGGTCTGAATTTAGTAAGTGCAGTATGGGACTCCTAAATGAAGTATATACCAAATATCAATGGCTGTGGATACACAGTTTCAGAAGAAAAGATGCGAACAAAAAATATTGGATTCAACAATACGACTAAAAAAAATGATTGACAAAGCGTGGGGCAACAGGAAAGTGCATGTGAAAGTCTGAATTCGGTAGCGCGGCTATGGGAACCCCTAGATGAAGTCATACACCAATATCAATTTGGCGTGCTGTTAATATGCAGTTCAGAGAAGAGTGCGACGAAAAATATTTATTTCACATTAAGACTCAAAATTTTAAAACTAAGTCGTTGAACAAGGGAAGTTGACATGCGAGGTCTGAATTCGGGGTTAAGCGCGGTATGGGACCCCTAGATGGAAGTCATACACCAAATATCAATTGCTGTGATATGCAGTTTCAGAAGAAAAATGCGATTGAAAAATATCTATTACACATGAAGACTCCAAAATTTTAAAAGAAGTTGTTGACAGGAAGTTGACATGCGACAAGGCGCTTGAATTCAGTTAAGCGCAGTATGGGACCCCTAGAATGAAGTCATACACCAATATCAATGGCTGAGATATGCAGTTTAGAGAAAGTGCGACGAATTTATATTGTTTCGGACGGCAAGGACGGACAGAGGTAAAACAGTATACCCCCCTCCTTCGGAGCGGGGATATTAATTATGGTTATAAGAAATACATGAGAAATGAAAAAAAACAAGAATCTAAAACACTTAACTCTTTACGGATTATGATGGGAAGTATATACTGCTACAATTACAAGTAAAAACAGTTTACATTGAGAAAAATAAAAACGTAGATGGTCAAAACCAATGACAACTCAACACTCATCTGAATAGATTAGTGGTGAGAGTCATTAAACAATTACATTAATGCAATGTTACGTCGACTCAGTATAAAGTACAACCAAGCAAACTCAATGACTAGCATCAAATTCAAACTTTTCCGGAAATTAAAAATGGGAGGTTTTAGCATTTACCCTTAAATTCACAAGCTTAAAGTAACTCGTCTCCATGTATCGTTTCCTAAAATATACTTATATACTCTTCACGCTAAATGATTATTATAATCGAATAAAAATGTTCAATACCCAAATAAAATGTCTCACAACTGAATGATCATAACCCAAATAAAATTATAAATGAAATTAATGAAATTTACTACGTATAGCTGTTGTTGCCAAAGATAAAATGTATACAAGCTTTTCCTGGTCAGTGCGGGGTCTCGTTTAGGCAGTTATGAGTAGAAAGAAAGGTGGTTGTGTTTAACTGAAGTGTTGTCGCGCCTTTATAATAAGTCCACTTGCTTTGATCAAGAATTCTCATTCTGTCTTTATTGAAGTCCTCTCTGACTTTTGTTGGTGTTATGGTTCATTGCCCCACTCGTAATCCTTCCGGGGGGCGAAATGACTTTAGGATCTGCTGATTATCATTTGAACCCCCAACGATGAATTTACCTCTCTCCCTCTTCTAACAGGTGTCTTCGCATTTTAATATATATCTTTCATAAAGATATAGTTTAGCTTTTTATCCCTTGGCAGTCCTTGGTGGTTCTGAGGCAAGAAGAATTTAAAGATTTTCCCTATATAAATCATATTGTAAAATTGTTGTATCCTGCCCTTATTGTGTCCCCCATACAGTAATACCCACTGGGGGTCACTGTGAATTTGAACAAACTTGAATCTCCTCTATATCAGGAATAGCTTCCAATAACTCAGTATCATATGTCATTTCAGCCCCGCTTTTCTCCTGGTGCCCACGTTTAGTTGTTTAGAATAGAGATTTTAAAATTTTTCCCTATGTTCTATTATCCATACATATGTAAAACTTTGTCTCGGTGATCCGTTGTTGATCTTCCTATTGTGGCCGCTCCCTACGTTTACCAGCCCCTGGATGGGAGGTTCATTATTTGATACAAACTGAAAATCTCCATTCTATATTCAGGGAAAAGCTTGCCAATATACATTTTCAGTGGTGCGTATTTTCCTTGGGCCTTAGTTGTGTTTCTTGAGAAGAAGCATTTTTTAAAGCATTTTTTCTCCCCTCATGATATAGGTGAATCATATGGTAAAGAACTGTTTGATCCCCTATTGTGGCCCCATGTAGCCCTCCCGACCTGGTTGTGTCACTACCGATTAGCGTTTGAAACAAACCTTGAATCTCCTCGTATATCGGGTAAGGCTTCCCCTATTAATACAAAAAAATCTCCAGCTATTCCTTGGCGGCCCAGTGGTTCTTAGATTGTCGTGAATAACAAAAAAATTTCTTCATTTAAAATGACGTACCACACCGATATTTTTGTCGATCTTATGTCGTGATTATCTGCCCTTTGAAAGGAGGCCTTCGGTTCCTTCTCTTAGTTGGAAACTAAACTTTAGAATCCCCTTCCCAAGGATGAGTACTTGTAGGAACACCCAAGTTTGGAAGTTACATTTGGCCCGCACCAAGTAGGTTCTTGAGATAATAGAATTGTAAGCTCTGTCCTAAGTCGAAATGTGAAAACAGCTGTTAGACTGACGGCATCAAGGAACGGACGGCACAGCCAACGACGGAGCTAAGCTCGGGTCAAGGCAGAAAGTATCAGCTTGAGCTTTCGGTTTCAGGTGAGCTAAAAAGGTAGAAAGACCGCTCTCGAACCTAATTGCAAAAGTCTAAATTCATCATCGGTTCTAAAGATATAAGAATGTTAGTTGTCAGATCGGTGCCCATTATAGTCTCCTATTTTAATTACACGTGTAACGTGCTATAACCCTAATACGTGGATTTCCCTCAAATGTTATTTTTCCTATTTGATATTTTCATTTAACTGTTACACTATCCATGTTATCCTATTTCTACTCATGCTTAGCTGAGAAGGTATATTAAAAAAACTATATATGTTATATTTGTGTAAAAAATCTCCCTAAGTAGAGTGACGGTGTACTAAGTATGAATAAAAATGAAAAGTGTTGTCTCAATGTTCCACGGTAGCTCTGTTACCATTTGACCAATATAATCAGGGTAGTAGTGTTGTTGTATTAATCTAGGATATCTACCTCTTATGAGAGTATTACAACCGTGTCCTAATTATCACCTCATACCCTGTATAGTTGGATAAAATTAGCGTCCCCTTACAAACAGAGATGACAGTGTTCATTTTGTAGATGCTCGAATTTAGCCAGAGAGGGCCGATGCGAAGAGGATCGGTTAGGAGTGGAAAATTTTGATTCGATACGATTCTATACAGTGGGTCCATGCACATGGGCGTGAGGGACCGGGGCATGGGCGGGCACAATGCCCCCCCCCCACTTTCAAAAGTGGTGGGAGGCAAAAGTATGTTTTTGCCCCCCCCCCCCCCCCCCCCCCCACTTTTGTTTCTCGAAGTAACTTTTTTTTGCAAAAAATACACACAATTTAGAAGTTGTTGCCCCCCCCTTTCATAATTCAATAGAGGTTTTTGCCCCCCCCCCCCCACTTTTAGTGTTCAATGTCTTTTTTTTTTTTGATCTTGCTTACATAATTTTGAAGTTTGCCCCCCCCCCCCACTTTCTTGTGATTTTTTTAAGTTTGCCCCCCCCCCCCCCACTTTCCAAAATCAGTCCTACGCCTCTGCTTAATCATCCTCACATTAATCTTTTCGAATTATTCTATAACCTAAACTTAGCTTTCTAATAAGGACGAAAAAATTAATTGTTTAAAAAAGAGATGTGGTAGTAAATGTCAAGATATTTATTATGATACGAGCAGATTTTCATAGAGACAAATGAACCAGGAGGAATTGGGTGAGATGCTTGGTGGACACAAAAAATTAACTTGCTTTACGCGCCCGTCTGAAAAAAATGAAGCAGCTTACAGTTCCCAAATGTCTTTATATTATTGGCCGAGTTCTGATTTATATTTTACTGACAGGTGCCTTAGTGACTGTTTTCAGTTCTGAATCTATATTTTACGAGTCAGTCGACATACAGAGGGTAATTTATGTGACTTTCTAATTATCAAACACTGTATTAGACGATTTACTAAATATTTTTTTTTAGACATGTCTACATTTTATAAATCCAAGTTTAACGTCACTTGCTTGTATCTCCTCTATGCTTTCCCTTACATGATGAAAGACAATGAAATAATATCAGTTTTTTGTCCCAGTTTGCTTATTCTGATGTAAAAAATTGATGTCAAACCACATATAAATGATGGCGAAAGTAAACAATGTGTTAAACGTAATCATATCCCCCAAAATTACATTATACAAAATCGAGATGTAGGGCAACACGCGGACCTCCGACAAAAAGCGAAAGTAGATCAGGGGCCATGGAGGAGTAAGCATCCTCTGCTGACCGGTCACACCCGCCCTGTTGCCTGTAGATCGAAGGACAAAGTTAACGGAGTCCACCCGTCGTCAAATCTAGTACGGAAAATGACAGATACTAAAGGGTATGAAAACCATAATCAGTCAACATTGACTTAGTGAATTTGGTATCGCCAAACAAGTCATTATTAGCGACCGATTAAGGATTTGCGAAATTTGATGACTTTTAAACGAGATTCGTTATACCCTGCCAAACATATTTTTTGTTAGTATTGGCTCGCTTTTTAGTTTTAGGTCTAGTGTATTTCAGCAGATACATCATATTTTTGTGACAGAAATATCACTAAGACAATTTACAATTAACACAATATTATATACTGGTGGAATCATCATTATTTCGGGGGGGACAATGTTTGTGGATTTCGTGGGTCACTGTACCCACGAGGATTTAAAACATCCCCACGAACATTTTTTATTTTCGTTTCAAATTTTTGTAAATATTATGCCGTTTACGCCATTGATTGATGGAATTACCACGGAATTCACGTCACGCCGAACCAACAATAATTTTTGAGGTACCACGAACACTTGGCTCGCCCCCACGAATTAAAATGATTCCACAGTTAGTTCTATATTCAGATTGTTATCACGTTCATAAATAATCACAATGTTATTATCACATACAAGATATCGAATATCACAGCAGTTTCACTAAGCATTTTACATTATATCACGTTCTACCTTGGATAACCCAATATAAAGCAAACCAATATTGTTGCTTAATTTCCAAATGGGGTCCTTGAGGAATATTAAAAATACATTATATATACACATATCAAAGTCAATTAAAAAGTAATTACAAACTAGGGTGGCTAATGCTGACAGCAATGTAAAACATATATGTAAAAAGTAATAGATATTATTTGGTCTGAATAATACTAGGATTGTTGTTTACAGTTAAGAACTAAAATCAATAATAAATGTAAATTGAGGGTTCACTATCTATAAACAAAACTCTCTATTACTCCCTCTGACGGGCTTCTTTGCACAAGATTGTGCTGTTAACTTAATATTTTTAATATTTACCTTTATTGTTGACTGTACTTAATTCTAAGGAGTAAATAATTCCAGTCAATATGCAATAGTAGTAAGTAATGTAGAACTGTTAACAAGTCCTCATAGCAATATAGCATGCTCTTACGTATCGAAATCAACTTGAGAGACATAAGTGACTACCATAAGGCAAGTATAGTGTTGGTACTATACACTTTGTTATGGCTTTGAGGATATTTTTGTAATAACTGTAGATTATGGGCCAATGGGGGTCCATGTTGAAATTATTTAGCCAGAGAGTGAAACATCCTAATAATGCGTATGAAAGTTGATGTTACATATTTATTTACTTAAAGACTTATCAAAAATATTTAACAAATACTTCTACATAGCATTTTACACTAAATGTCAAAAGCTCCCAATTTATTTCTGGAATAATGTTCAATGTCATCCCGTTTGAATTTGACGCAAGTCATTGAGATGTGTGTTCTTATGACATCGGTTGTGCTTTACCTACGAGCTGTCCTAACATTGCAAGTTGTAGCTTGTATATTATACTACTCATCACATCTTGTAGTGCAGATTTAGTTGTTTAGTGGTCGTTGGGTCTCTCTTCGTGTTTCTTTTCTCATGTAACTGTCCAATACATTTAAGAAATCGACTGTTATAATTTTCAAGTTTACCGGAGATTGAACTGTGATGTTGCCTATTGGTGCAATCATCTATATAATACGCGTAGCGGATTATATTATGTTTTGCAAAATACCTGGCACACATTGGTTTCCAATCTCCGGTAAACTTTGAAAAATTATAACTCAGTCATTTCTTAGTGAATTAAATTTCCGACTATTTTGAAGTCATAAACCTTGATTGCGAAGCTCTGAATAACAAATTAAATGTCAAAGTTCATGTTCGAGAGAGAATTTAGCTTCATAACTGACGTCACAATAAGGAATCCGATTTCATTTGTTCTCTCAAGTCGGAAACCACTCGTAAACATCACAGGCCATCTCCGGAAAAAGCCGAGATGTTCGATTGCATTTGTCTGTGACGTATAAGAACTTGTTATGTCGTACTCTGTAGTTCAGTTCTACAGAATGACCATATAAATTTAGGTTTACACGGATAATAAACCTGAAAAAATTGTAATCAGACACCAGATTAAGGAGACTCGTGTTGCAAAACTTTTAATTATTGCAAAATTAGCTATGTATTATACTCTCATCACATTTTGGTTGTAGATTTAATGTTTAGTGTCATTGTGTTTTTCCTTTCTCATCATCCCGTCCGAGGAAGGACAGGTCGTTCACGAATAATAAAAAAAGTAATTGTCTGTGTCGTTAGTCACTCTAGTGCTTTGTATAATTACAGCTTTCTGAATATTTCACTCTCGCTTCTCTCCTCTCATTCTCTCTCTCTCTACTCTCTCTCTCTCTCTCTCTCTCTCTCTCTCTCTCTTCTCTCCTCCTTCCTCTCTCTCTCTCTCTTTCTCTCTCTAATGGTGTTGGATCTTTGTTGGAATGTGCAGTCAAGTATCAAGTTATTGTGGATCTAGGAGTGATGTGGATGTAAAATAGCTCGTGAACGCTTATGCTATATGGTTTTGCAGTTAGACTTGAAACTTTGTACAATGCTTCATTGCCATTTGCAGATGTGTATATTGTGAGGACACAATTATTCACCACATCAAGCGCACATACATTATTCATAAAACACCTGTATATATGGTAAACTCGAATGTTTAACTTCAATCAAATATCCATTATACAAAAAGAAAAGAAGTCATATAAGATATTATTATAATTTACCAATTATAAAGTCTCCCAATCGAAATACTATTTGTATAATAGTGGACTTTTTTGAGTACTATTTTCCTCCCTCTCACAAAATCCATGCCATTCATAAATCATTTAAAATACATCTAGAGCACAAAGACCATGATTAATTTGCAACATCCTGCGGTGTCAGGACTCATAGGGGTTCTCCTGAGTCCCACCTGCCAGTGGACAAACTTCCCTCTTCAGAAACATGGTGCTCAATCTCAACAGTACCATCCTTCACAAATCCTTCATGCAATGTCACAACTCGATACAAGGGACTCAAGATCCGAGAAGAATTCCCACTAGCATGACAAGTGTGAGGCATAGGCAGAATCTGAATCTCAGCCTCCGAATGCTAGGTTCCACCATACAATCTGCCAACTCCCTATCGAAGTTGGGAGGGCTACGGAAATGGCGGGAACCATACCTTTTTAAGCAACAATTAACACCCCATCCTCGTTCTGGAAATCCGCTTTACCAAAAGGTCATCTGTATCTTCTCTCCCCCAACGGAGAGAATGAAATGCTCCAGATTCCATGCTCCAGGTTCAATTTCGTCTTGCATCCTAGCATGATATATATATACGAAGCAACATGGAGTCCTTCAAGGGAGACACATACAGGATGGACTCTTCGACATTCTCCTCCACTTGGAGAATGGGCCCACAATAAAAAACACTCAGATGGACATCTGCGTCGGCTTGCATCAAGACATGTCGCTTGATAGGTTTGCATCAAATGAGCTGTATGCTCTGTCCCCAGCAATGCTTACCTCGCCCAGTATCCACCAAGGCCTCTAGTAGGTTCTGAACCCGTAGTTGTGCTGAGTATCCCATAGAGGGCCTTACCCAGGCCAGTACTTATCGCTTCCCCTAGAATCTGTATTTCGGACATCTTTCCCGAGTCCATCTCTCTGGTTCCTCGGGTCCACGCTCCTGATTCTCTGGGCGATCTACTCCATCCACTCTTGGCTACTACCGATGATCCATATCCTCACTGCATTTCTCGAAAGGTGGCTCCTTAAAACGCACACCGCCTGCGCTTCCTCCGGCTCCTGGTTTCATGAGGAACGTCTCTCCCTGGTCCTGGTGTCCGGTCCTTGGGTGTACTGACAATCTGCCTCTATGCTTCAGGGGACAAAGCACAAACGTCTTTCTAAGGGGATTACCACAGTTGATTATTGGCAGCGAGAAGGCTTCTCTTGATTAGTGGGCCCTCTGTAGGTATCAAGCTTATCACTGTCTCCAGACAATTACATAGAACCACCCTTCAACCTTGGGTCTTTAGAGCGACGCTGGGGCTGGTAGTCGCTTGTAGTAGAAGGTGCAGTCACCTCCATATGCGTCTCTTGACTTTTGGTGCCAGGATACTCCCTAGGGAAATGTCAAGCTTTGGCGCATTTAAAACAAGTCGGGGGAAGACTATCCTGGAGTCGTGTCCCTCGACCTGGGTAAGGTTGAGCAAGGGACCGGTAATAACGACACTGGGAACATTTACGGTCCCTCAGAACAGCTTCAGTGCATTGCATTCTGTCCAACAACTCCCTAGAGAGTTCCACCGGGGTCCCGGTTTGGATATGATCCACTTGACCCTGCACCCCCACCCCCACTTTATGTACTTTGGACTTTGAGGGCAACTCCGGTAAGAATGTTGGAAATACTGCATCCAATCTACAGCCTCTTCCACAGTTTACGGCAGCCCGTCCAGAGCATAAAGCCCTGCAACAGTCTTCTGCTCATAACACAATCGTATCATTGCTTGGGGATGAACATAAGGTAGAGTCGAGAATGCCCAGGTTGCCAAAGTGAGTATGCACTTTGCCCACTTTCTCAAAGTTTCACCACTTGACTAAGTGGCCGACTGGAAGTTCAGCTGGTGAGTTATGTCTGGTGCTAAGGACCCAAACATTATCAAATTCCCCAAGGATATTCCCAAGTTTGGGTGAGATCCCCAGTAGCAGAGTGTAGTAGTCACTAGTGGCTCCCTCCAGAGAAGCAGAAGTGATCGTGTTACTTATCTTCTGTCCACTGTTGACTGTGGACCAGCTTCGCATAACTTAATCAAGAACGATTTCCAACTTGTCTTGCCATCATAACGCAGATCCTTGCATCTAGGGTCTAGCCGGAGGTGTTGCTTCTGTGGGGTAAGCTGGACATACGGGTATAGGACAGGTGCTGTCCGTGGAAACTACTCAGGCGATGTTGCTCCCTGAACTTGAAGAAACCCTGTGTTCCCCTTCCACCATACCTTCTGTGTTAGGCAGGCTGAACGTAGCAACGTACTGGGGCAGTCACCGCGATGACATCTGGGGTCCACCATACTCTTGAATAGGGATTGCCGCGGCAACCGAAATTCCAGGTACTGTACCCAGTATTGTTGGTGCGGCATATGGGGGTCCTGACAGTGCATATTTCCTCTAAAGAGCCGTGTGTCCTGGCGCCTGTGGCTGCTCAGCAGGGAACACTGTGCATTTACTGTGGAAATTGTATTATAGTAACTGTGTGATCATTTCTGATATTATTGATGTCAAACTGACTTTATTGATCATTTCTTTTACACCTGCTTATGATGCAAATATCAATTGAGCAATTTTTGTCTATTTTTTTAAAAAAGTTTTCCCTTTAGATTTCAAGGATTTTCCAAGATAGCAGCCATTGAACATTGATTGTTTCAAAATAGTTGTATAATGTGAAGGATTTTTTAAAATACCAGTATGTACATTCTTAAATGCCTTTTTTTCAAAATGGCCGCCACTCCCGCCATTTTAGATTCACTTCTGAAAATGTTGGTAATGGACTAGCTACATACTACCAAGCCAAATGTTATGCTTTTACCACCTTTTTGAGCAATTTTGCAAAAAATCTGCACATATCGCCTGGACTACTAGTGTCTTTTACGGAAGTGAACTATTGTATGATCTTACACAGAAAGATGTTCGCTCCCTCAATATTTTCCAGTACTTTATCTGTAAACATACCATGAATCTCCCCAAACAGACACGATCGGACACGTGCAAGTCACTTTTCATACTTCTTCCAATAACTGAAACAGACAAAAACTACAGGTTGTTGGTCGCCTATGTCGGATGGAAACAAAGAACCTTTTTAAACCGGTTTTTTCTCATACATCGAATTCACAAAACACAGCTTGATTAATTACACCCACACAAGTACTCTGAAGTAGATATTAAGAACATGCTTGGGTTTCTTATAGATAATATTTATGTAGCCGTTGGTATTCCTATGGGCTCTAACTGTGTCCCCTTATTGGCAGATTTATTTTTATACTCATATGAAGCAGAATTTGTACAAAAACTGTTACGGGATAAAAACAAAAAAACTTGCCGTGTATCCTTCAACCTTACATATAAGGTATATAGATGATGTTCTATCAATTAACAATCATAATTTTCACAAGATGTCCATTTGATATATCCGAAGAACTCGATATAAAGGACACACACAGAATCTGACAGATCTGCTTCATATTTGGATATTTTACTTAACATTGACTTTAATGGCAGACTGCCAACTACATTATATGATAAGCGTGATACTTTAACTTTGCAATCGTCAATTTTCCCTTTCTATGTAGTAATTATACCACTATCACCTGCTTATGGTGTATATCTCGCAGTTGATTCGATACGCAAGAGCATGCTATGCGTATGCGGATTTTTTAAAGCGAGGCCAACTACTAACAAAAAAGTTGAAGTTGCAGGTTATAACGAATCTCGTTTAAAATCATCATTTCGCAAATTCTACGGTCGCTATAATGACCTTGTTTGCGATTACAAAGTATCACTAAGTCATATTGACTGATTTGCATAACTTGATACTGTCATTTTCCTACTAGATTTGACTACGGGTAATCCCGATTACTTTATTTCGACTACGGGCTCACGCGGGTGTGACCCGTCAGCAGGGGATGCTTACTCTTCCATGGCACCTGATCCTACCTTCGCTTTGTCGGAGGTCCGTGTTGCCCTACACTCGATTTTGTATATGTGTTTTGGATTATGATTCCGTTTAACACGATGTTACCTTCGCCTATTTGAATCTACAATATAAGCAGAATGGAAACGAACTGTCAACTCTATGGTGTCCAACCACTATATCGTCGCGTATACTTAGAGGCCCTGATTTTACATTCTTCAGATGTATAACTCCAAGTCGACAACCAAATATGCTCCGGAAAATTCCTACAGAAAGTTCAGCCCTGCAAATTTATGGTTAAACGTTTGGACCCTCGTCGATACTCCACGCGAAATATGTATGTCATCGATTCTTTACTAATGTATTTGAACATGTTTCAACAGTTGGCATAGGAGGGGTTTTTTGTAATCAAAGAGGCCTGGTGGCAATTTTAGACATTAGTCAATTCGCAGAGTTGTGTGGTTTCTNTCAAAGAGGCCTGGTGGCAATTTTAGACATTGGCCTATTCGCAGAGTTGTGTGGTTTCAACAGTCGTGATCTCTCCGTTTCTTTGTCAGTCTTTACTGTTAAAACTATCCTAAAACTATCCTCTGGAGCCAGTCTACATCTTGACGTCAGTTTATTAGATGCAGCAGCCTAGTACTATATAGAATATCTACAGTAGTTACTTATTTAATCAACCACAATCGAACAATAACAAACCAATGTATTATTTCATAGCTTATCTCCATGCCGTGTATTTGATTCAAATTAAATAGTTATGTACATGTACGTATGCTTTATATGTATATAAATACTTAAGGAATGAAGCTAATTTACGAATATAAACTAATTGGTGCAGTTTACGCTGTATGAATCCGCGAAGCGTAAATTAACTGCACCAAGTTAGATTTATATCGTATAACCTAGGTCAAAATTAGCTTCATTCCTTGATAATTAATTCAGAAAATTACATTTAAACGTTTATGATGAATAACTTGCGAGATAATGAGAATTTTTGCATGAAAGTAGAAACAACAACGTCATTCTAGGATATCACAAAGAGCAAGTTGCTCAATCTTGTTTCAGCCAATCAAATTGCTTGTAACAAGTAAAATTGAATTATATGTATATATGAAAATATGCATGTATATATACAGCAAATGTGCACAAACGCAGATGCGAAACATATTTCTTCCAACTCGCAGGCACCAGTGGTATATCTTATCTATAACATGCTCTCCATATATACATGTATTTTTTTTTCTATCTTACTATCCATGGTTTCCTTACTCTTCTATTGTATACATGTTATGTAAAATTGAAACATAAATGAATGAAAAAGTGAATTAACGCGTAGGCGTACTTAGGTGTGTGCAGGGTGAAACACCGTGTCAATTATCGCCTCTACCTTGACACTAGGTAGTTCGTGGGCCTTGTATTTTCATTTCCGAAGACCCCAGGAATCTATCATATTTGTCAAGTTAAATCTGTTTAATTTTGGAAATTATCCCCCTGGAGTTCTATGTTAAACTCCTTCCTCATTTGACCCCCCCCCCCCAAATGTACCCCAACTCCATTCAATCTGAAATCAATCTAGTTACGACAACCTATTATACTCTTAAATATCTACCCCATGGGGACCCGGGTTAGAATAGGTCTTCAGTATCCCTTGCTTGTCGTAAGAAGCGACTAAATGGTGCGGTTCTTCGGATGAGACCGCAAACACCAATGTCCCTTGTCATACATGCAGCAGGTGTGACACGATAACGCGCCGCGTACAGCCCTTCACCGGCAATGGTGACGTCTCCGTATCTCAAGAGGGACGTACAACAATTATACAACCAATCTTGAATACCTCATTGACATGTTACAGAGAAAGGTGTTGAACAGCTTAAATGTTCAAATTTTAGATTGCCAATTTTGATGTTTAAAATGCTTAATCAAGTTATTTCTAGTGGTCAGCAAAAAATTGAAAGTCAGTTGTTGATTTACAAGTAAGATACAGTGCTCACAAATCTTCGCTATGTAAACAAGACTCGAGCCTTGTTTATGTTTACAAAAAGATTGCTTCGTAGAAAACAGTATGAGATGTGAGAAACAATAGACACCGTTTAATTGTGTTTAGAATGTACTAATTTGAAAAAAAAATCTGCTTTAAATGGAACGGTTAGTAGCATAATCAATATATGTGAGCAAAATCATGGCTAGGGCCTTGTTTACATAACAAAGCATTGTAAGTGCTGTATCTCACTTGGAAGTCAACAAATGACGTTAAAATTTTTGCTGACCATTAGAAATACCTTAGTAAAGCATTGTAAACATTTAAATTTGAACATTGTGTCCATGCCCCTTTAAACATGGACACTTTCTCAACTAAAATCAAATTGTTAATGCTTGCAATGCTTGACTTAGGTATTTCTAATGGTAAGGGGAAAAAAATTAATGACAGTTGTTGACTTACATGTACAAGTGAGATACAGCACTCAAGGCTCGTGCGATGTTTTTGTTTACATACAAATTGCAGAATTGGATGTGAAAAACACAAGAAACTGTTTCTGTTCAGAATGAATTACTTGTAATTTGAAAAATCAACTTTAAATGAAACGTTCACTAGCATATATAACATGTCAACAAGAACATGGAACGAATTCTTAAGGTGTGAGAAAGAGGAAGAACCGAACAAACAAATTCTCCAAATTAACCAATCGATCTACAGGTATCAAAAACACCCACCCGAATTCAAAGCACGTGTTTCCTGCTGCAACTTTTATGAATATATATATTTATTGTGAACATGCTGGTAATGAGTCATTTTAAATTCAGTTACAAGCAAGTACCACAGAGGGCAGATTAACCCTAAGAAACGGACAGATATTTAAATTACTTGACTAATATACAAACCACACGGACTATATATGTGTAATAGCCGATAAAATCCAGCTGGGACAGCGCTATGCAATACATTACCATGATGGTCATCTGATGTCGTTCAGAATAGTTGACAGTCGATAGCCAAGGTAATTTTTTTTTTGGCAAAAAACTCTGTATGTCAGCACCGCCTTTAGTCCGCTGCTTTACACACGACAGCGCTCGCGGAGACGGACGGTCGTTCAATATGAGGAACCCAAACATTCTTCTACAACGCCGTCGCTCCAGCATTAATATCAATAATACAGAAGACAGCCTTCTGAAACGCAGACGATCGAGCATGGGGATGGCGGGAGATGATGTGGTGCAGCATTTCAACGTAAGACGGCGATCATCAGTTCTGTTGAATGGGCAACCACGGGCGTTTTCTAAATCGGGGCCTAATCAAAAAAGAATTCATCAATCTCCCACCCAAGGACGCAGGGACTCTCGTGGATCGTTTCAGATTTGCAGAGGGACATGCTGTTCACGTTTGTTGAATATGGGCGAGGAGTTGAACATTCCCATACACGCTGGCTTCGGGCGTTGCTGCAGACGAGTTTC
This sequence comes from Ostrea lurida, assembly GCA_903981925.1. Taxonomy (NCBI): domain Eukaryota; kingdom Metazoa; phylum Mollusca; class Bivalvia; order Ostreida; family Ostreidae; genus Ostrea; species Ostrea lurida. The sequence goes on from CAJDSM010038075.1 coordinate 15,607, forward strand.
CAGGCAGCTGGAGTCCATGATTTCTGACGAATCCTGTACCAGAAGGTTCACCATCGTAACCGTGACCATATTCCTCTTCATCTTCTGCGTCCTTGGGTTTTCTGTATATCAACGATTACCAAGACTAGCCTCGAATTCGTGAACATTGCGTCACCAAAAGTTTACTGCTGAGATCAGTCTGCCGAAGACTGTTTTTAAAAGGGGATTTTATCCTTAGTAAAGGAGAGATCTTCATTGCAAAGCAATATTTGAGGTTGGTAAAAACTGAGATTTTTGCTTTGTACTACGAGAACTATTCCTAAATTTTTGAAAACCGTGCATTCTGAGCAAGTGGTTAAAAGAGGGAAGTTTTCCAGTAATTTCTAAATCAAGACAATGGTGGTAGTGGACGCTATTTTAGTCCGTAACTAGTGGCCAAAAATTCTATTGTGTTAGCAGTGTTTTGTTTCCGGGACAAGCTTGTGATTGACATCTACATAAGGGCGATGTTTCGTGTCTCTTAGGTCGCCTCTCTCGCCATAAACCAGTCCAAATGTGTCACAGATATGTCCACTTCATCGGCGTGCTTTCCATACCTATCGGACTGTGTATAGTGGAGAAAGCAGAACGTACAAACAAGGAATTTGTTTTTGACTCGACACGTGATGACCATCACAAAGAGAGAACTAGATTTACAATTGTTTTTATAATTTTTTTTGGTGAAAATGGTAAATAAAGTTAGTTAAATGATTCCATATTACTTTTTTTTTTCAAAGGGCAGCAGATACATGTAACATCAAATTTCAGTTGACTGAGTAATCAATCAGACAAAATTGTTTACGAAGGAAAGGTTTTTGGATCGAAACTTGTTTTACAAGAGGTGTCTGTTCCTGTGCAAAATGGGTTTTTGACAGACGCATCAGGGAGTAAATATTTAGTGAACACAGCAATATCAAAGCCCGGTATCAAAGCGATCTCATTCAAACATTTCACTTATTTTCGAGAAAAAACCCAATCCATTTTTTTCTGATAATTTATTCTCATTGTTATAAATTAACAACATCATATGTATTTTTGTAAATAACTATAAAAGTATGGCATTTTAGGATATAAAATTATTCATTGTGTAGATCGGGAGATTCTAATTTTAATCTATAGGGGTTTTCTGAAGTCCATGTGTGGCCAAGACGGGCGGACCTAAATAACTGTTCCTGTTTCCAAAGCGGAAGCCGGTAGAATTGATCACGTGGGTACTTCACAGCTTCTTTGAACTGCTTCTCGGAGAGATGATGCTAAAAAAATAGAAGCATTTTTCAATTAAAATTAAATTAACATACCTCATGAATCAATATTCATGTATATCGTCGACATTGAAATGCATGTTCTGTCGGAATTCTCCACTAGTAATATTTATCAAGTATCGTAGTTACATGTATGTATCCATACGCACTGTTTACTACAATCAAAGTGCGTTCAGGACTATTTGTACAATTTGTAAAAATATAAAAAGCAATTAAATAAATAAATGAAATTGGAAAAGAAAACCCACTAAATAAACATCCCAAAATAGAAAACGAAAAAAACTTTGGAAATGTAATTGTAACAGACTCTTTTTAACTCTTTACTTTGTTGTGAAATATCTGCTTCGGCATTGTTCATTCGAAATCTTTACAACATTCAAACATTTTAGATCGAATATATCCACTTCTCCGGAAATGACACAGCAGCAGTCATACATGTATATGTGTACCTCTTTATGTTGGCGATCCACGTCTTCTGGCAGTTCCTTCCGGAGCAGTTCTTTATACGAGTACTTTGTTCTCCCAACGTAGGTTCGATCAACCATCTTAATTTAAACACACAAACAAAACCATGTATACTTGTATCATAGCAAAATAAAATTGATATTAAAACCGTGCTGATTATAAATTGTGTTACTGTATCTACCTGCTTGTCAATGTCGATTTGAACATTCTCCTGTCGAACCACTTTTCGGCACATTTCATAAGACTGCTGTCCCTGTAAAACCAAAGAATGAAACACTATCTTTAGTGTACCATTTTAACAGAAAATAGCCAACGTTCTGTGAAACTGATAATAATTTAATACTCATAGCGTTGATGAAATTATGGCGATTTTGACTTCACCTAGCATTTGGACACATGTACATCATATGAGTTTGAAACTCAAGAGGTATACCAAAATACCCCCTCCCCGGAAAACCTTGCATCGCTTCGTTCAATGATACAATTTTCCGTTTTGTTTTTTCTTTTATTTCAGTATGGTATACCTTCATTCAACAAATATAATAAATTCATCGCTTCCCGTAAAATATATGTACAGAATCCTCTTCGAAAGCAAGAAACAGTATAATCTGAGGCCTGTGCAAGTAAAAAAAAAATATCACACGTTACAAAATTTTCGGTTGTCACGGTTATCGGCAAAGGGATATTTTACTGCCGGTAACTGTCTCCATCGTGCCTGGGTATTGTGGATGAAAGTGAACACGGAGGGACAGTACCGCAGAGTAAATACCGGAAGTTCTATTATTACATTATTTGATGCTAAAAACTAAGACTAAGCTGATTAAATTTAGAAATTAAATATATACCGAAATCCCATTTAGTGTCCAGTATGGAAAAAATTTGATGAAAGCATCGGGTTCGTTATTCTGCGTCAGGAACCATACACTTATGGTCTGGTCTGACCTTCCTGCTGGGTCGGACTGGACATAACGCTTGAGGCAATTTGGCGTTTGCCGGACATCTTCAACATGTGCACCAGTCCAAACGTAAATCTGGTCGTACAGGTCCAGAAGGAAGATTTCATTCTCACACAAGTCCTACATAAAGGAAATAGTGCCGAATAAATTGGATAAAAATTAAGGTGGAATGCTACACCAGAGAAATTTGACGCGAGTGAAAAGCAGAGGATATGTTAAACAATATTTTGAAAATAAAATAATAAATTCGCTCCATTTCGTCAAAAAATGCAGTATTAATTAGTAGAAAGCAATTTGAACAAAAATTAAAATCCCTGCTGGAATCAAACCCGCGATCTGCAGTTCAGTAGGCAACGTGCTAACCTAGGCTGAGCTACTCATTTCAATTTGAAAAATGAATTGAGATATAACCCTGATATATTGATATTTTCATCCACATTTCGAAAGGAAGTCAGCCATTATTACGGTGTAGAGATCTACCTTAAACTGATGCGAAACAAACAATTGTAACTTTGATGAATGGTTAGTATATGTATGCAGTATCAACACAAACCTCTTGCTTATAGTTTTCAATGTGTTCAAATGTAATATTATCGCCCTTTATACAGCACGCAAGTAATCTTGGATGTCTTCTGTCTAGTATCTACAATGAAAATAAATTTTGAAAAGAAATCTTTATAAACTTTTTTCCTTTCTGCTCATCGATTGTAAAGCATAAAAATTCCAAATATCAAATGTAATCTATCATGAAATTCACTGTACAATATAATACACAAGGTTAAACTGAAGTACCTCTATTTTGAATTCCAGTGGATACTGCTGTTTTTGACCAATCACGTTCCAGAAAGTTTTACTCTCCTTCCCTTCCGTCATAATGGAATATTCATATTTACTACAAAATGATCACAAGGGAATGGGGAAAAATATACCACTGAATCTGTTTTAATACTAGATTTTCAGACAAATTTCTATGCATTTTGAATACCCCTCTAATAAAAAGTTGTAATATTTGAATATGTACACAGCTCACTCTACTAAAAAATAAATGCTAAATCCGCTGGCATACTCGAGCACTAATGTGAATATGAGAGCGGATCTAACATTTATGCTCCTTCATCCTCCAAGAGAAGTTAAATTCTTATGAATTATGCTTGACCTCAGGTACATGTATCAACTATTAACGACCTTGACACGTATAAGAAATTATTTTTCCTCGAAACAAATAACGTTCTCATAAGGTTCCAAATATACATATGATGTACATGTACAATAAAAAAGTTAATTCTTCAAAAACTGTGAAATTTTAATTTTGTCAAAGAAAATTTGAACTGTCTTTGAAGATATTGAGTGTTTTTGTTTCGATTTACAATTTTTGAAAATGGTTAGATATTAAATATACAACAGAAATTGATTTTAATCAAATCTCTTTCTACATGTACATTCTTTGTAGATCTCTCTAGATCACGCAATTTTGATCCGTCATGACTTTTGCCACTTTATTATAAATTTTGATGTGAGGTTTGCTTGTTTAACTCAAGTTAGGACATTGTCATTTTCTCTGTTAGTAGTTTGTTTTTCTGGCAAGAATTTTGATTACTTCACATTTTTCTCCTCCGTTGTTGAACACGGTCAGTTTTGACGAAATATTACAGAAAGTATGAGACAAATACTACCATAGTCAAGTTCTACAACTCGTGGTATTTTGTATGTTTCCTAATCACATCGGCCGGTTACGGGAGTGTCATGTTCCGGCATCGGCACTACTTTTGTTATAATATTGACAGACTGTACACTAAAAGTTAAATACACTTGAATCTTACCACATTGGTGAAATATATCCAATCATTTGTTTTGCGTATTCCCTTTCTGAACCACCAGATTTCTAATGGAAAAATAAAAAAAATTCAAAATGCCTTTTAAAAACCGAATTTACATTTACGTACAGCCGACTAAATACGCAAGAGAAAGGGTGAAGATCTTATTTTACTTACCTGGCCATACCACAGAAAGCACTCGCCTGAAGGAGAGTTCAGAATGAAGGCCGCAGATGAATTCAATGACGAGGAGCAAACGGGCACCTGTTGGACAGACGATTGTAGCAAACTTAATTTCAAACTTTGTTAGATACATTTTATAAGCTGTCATATTTCTTTGTGGTAATGTTGATAAAATTATAGTAGAGATGATTTGATGTGCTGACAATCTCATTCTCTATAGTGTACCTGCTGGACTCTCATACTGCAGTTCTCTGGGTCATGTTCCTGAATGCGAAACAACCGACTTTTCCGTTCATCCGGGGAATCAGCAAAGTCCTTGTCATACTGAAACATTGTATTTCAATAAACTAAAGGGTTGGGTCACCGTTTATACTGGGCCAAAATCAATTGGTAAACAAACAATTTATAAATATATAAACAAGATTTGAGCATTGATCACGGAGGCAAATTACGTCACCATAAGAAACTTACAATAATCAAACAGTTTCCAAGAACAGACATTAAATGCGGTGGTTCTCGTCCATCAAAAACTCGAATCTGCAAAATCAAATAAAATCCATGTCATTCAAGGGTCTAATGACGACATGTTTTGGTAAGTTGTATGTGTAAACTGTACCAAGCCTTTCTGGTTGTTTGATAAGTTGACAAGTCTCACACCGCCAGTACTTACCACCATACATTGGTTGTTTAATGTTTTGTTCATAGATAGCACCAAATCCAGCACACTGTCAGGGGTGTCGTGTTCCAGCTTTGAACCCTGTAAATAATTCACCAGGTCATCTCAATCTGCAGTCAAACTTTCTGAAAACCTATTTTCTACAAACATTTTAGAAAACAATGATCTATTTACCAGCCAGTAATATAACACTTGTTGTGTGACGCTTCCCACTCCAATACGATGAAGAACGATGTAACTGTTACCATTGTTGAACACCCCATGTTGGTCATTGTCCATTTTGACCATTTTGTCCCCATCTATCTTCCAGATCTAGGAAAGTTAAGATATAGTTAAAAACCTACATCTATATTTAGGACTAGTCCAATCGGATTTCTCAATCTGTAATGTGTGCAAGAAGGGAAACATTTAAATTTCTAAATACATGGTTGGTCAGTGATTTTTTGCTAAGTATACTTTCATTCATATAGATACACTAAGTTTTTTACCGGTATATCGGCGCATGCGTTCTGTAATGCTCCTGACCTACCTCAGTTTCCTCCTCTCCGTCCGGTAAAGTGTCCGTTGACCATAGCTCGTTCTTCTTGGCCACCGTCCGTTTGTCTCGTCTCGAGAACAGTGCACGCTCTGTTAAAATCAATTTTTTCTTCGATGAACATCTTAAAATGGGTACCAAAAGGATATTTACCATAGAGTTTTTGGGTAGAGTGTTTGAGCATCTAGTTTTTAAAAGTATTAGACCTATGCTCTCTTTGATATAGAGTGTTTGAATAGGTATGGTTCTTAATTATCTGTGCTCTCTATACTGTAAGTTTTGAATAGCTTTGGTATGGTCCCTATACGTTAGAGATTTTGAGCATACCTATGTTCCCTATGCTGTAGAGTTTCGTAAGTTGTCTATGTTTTGTATCTTTTTCCCGCCAATCATAAAAGTTCTTTTTGAATTCGTCGGGTTCGGAGTCGTCTGATATTCTGCAGATAGGAGTTACATCCGGGTATTGCTTGTGCTGACAAAACGTCTAGAAAGACAGAGTGAGCGACACTTAAACAACAGGTCAGACAACAACATATCTAGACAAAAATATTGAACAACAGCAAAATTCAATTTCAAAATGAGTTACCTTTCCCCTTTTAATTGCGTAGAGTATTTCGTTCTCGTGGGCCTGAGATCCCACCCATACATAAATTGGAAGCCCCGGGCCGCGATCCAGCAGGTAGCAATCCTAAGTAGTAAACAATTAATATATCATAAAACTAACCAGCTTGTTCATTTAATTTTTTTTTTTAAACCAAATAACGAATTACTCACCCGCTGGACCAAGTATCTCTGGTAAAATAGGGGTTTCGCAGCTTCCGGCATATTATACATCACGTGATCGCCACTTACTCTGAAATTTAGACATTTTAGAAATATCAGTAGGCTGTGAAAATGTATTTTAAATTGTATAGGGTCTTAAAAAGGGACATAGACACGTTTGGAGCTAAGTTTTATATCTGCATTAATGCTTAACCAAGCTATTTCTAATGGTCAGCAAAAATTTGAATGTCAGTTGTTGAGTTACAAGTAAGATACAGCGCTCACAATTCTTCGCTACGTAAACAAGGCTCGTGCCTTGTTTTTGTTTACAAAAAGATTGCGTCATAGAAAATGTCATATTTTAAAAAAAATGAGATGTTAAGCCTAATTACATAACAAAGAATTGTAAGTGGAAGTCAACAGATGATGTTAAAATTTTTGCGGACCATTAGAAATACCTTAGTCAAGCATTGCAAACATTGAAATTGACAATCTAATATTTTAACATTTTTAGCTCAAACGTGTCCATGCCCCTTTAAACTGAAAACCATTTTTATTTCCTGAAAAAAAAAACCAACCCAGAATTAATTACGTGTGCATTTCCAACATGTGAATTTTTATACCTATGCATTTTCATGGCTGCAATATCTTGGTTGGGTCCCTCCGTTGTAAAATCCCGATTCTGCGCAGTAATGTGCATGTTGTTGTGGAGTTTCTTTCTGAAAGCTTCGTTCATCCCCTCTTCTCTCTCATCTGTCATTGAAAATTACTTCTATAGACAAGCTTCGTTTTTATTTATCGTTTGAAATGTCATTTTTCACCCATGAAAGATGTTGTCTCCCGAGACTTTCGCTAACAACTCTCAGATCTTCTTCTTTTAATATGTTGTCAAAATCATACATTAAAGTACATTTCAAATCAAAACACAGTAGATATATTACACTACTATCATCACTATTGATGTACACAAGGCACTATATTTTGTGGCGGTATATTTCTCCTGTAGAACAAGGACTTGGAATTAGACTCTATTTTCTCGCCCATGGGCTCTCCCTATTCTCATGTCTTTATACATTACAGTCACTAATATCAATAATATAAACGTCTATTTTGATATGCATTCTACAAGTAAATAAATTTCTACATGAAGAAAAGAAAAGGTTTTAGTTATGCTTAAAATGCCAATACAAAATACTTACAAGCAAATTATCAAACAGATGGAAAATAATGTCTATTTGATAAGACAAATTAAGGTTTAATTTTTTTTCTCCTTATGTTGTTGACAGCTACTAGGGAAGTGCAAATTGTGCTAAGTATAAAATGACGCATTTCAAACATAAACTGTTCATAGGGCAACATCCTCTCTCTCTCTCTCTCTCTCTCTCTCTAATTTTGTAGTTAGCTAAGCATACAGACAATGAGTTCAACTTTAGTAGCCAGCATCCTAAAAATACCCTAAATGATTTACTATGGAGTATACCCGTGCACATAAAGACACTCAATGACATAATTCATCATTTACTCGAAACTAGAAAGCAAGATTTCTTACCAATAATAATAATGTGCGTCACTCCCTGTCGCTGAACATTTCTAATTCTCTTAGCTACCTGAATTGCCTACAAGTATAATTCAAAACTCAATTACAAAGACGCTGGAATTTCCACCAACAAATTGAACATTTACAAAAGATTAGACCTCGAGACCATAAACTCAGAATAGACTAAAGTCTAATTTCAAATCCAGCTAACTTTTGAAATAATTATTATTAACAAATAAAATCTTCAGTACATGTTTGCATTTGATTTCTTTTTTAAAATCTGTAGTGTTTTTAAACATGAGTGCTATAAATCTAATAATATTAGCAATCAAACTTTTGACTTAAGTCTATTCTCAGTTTATGGCCTTGGGGTGTTTTTTTTATGCTGTTGTAGATTTGTACCTTGTTTCGGAGTGCGTAGTTACAGTGTCGTCCAATCCAGACGTACATCCGTGGAAATCCGTCCAGAATACAAGCGGATTCGGAATCCAGGATCTCTAGCGACGGCTCCGTCTGGTGGGGATTACACAGGATCATTAAACGTATGGTATGAATTATAACAATAAAAATTACGACATTGAATTAAAGAATTGTTACTATAATTATATAAAGTATTGTATAAAGATAGACAAAATCCTCACACAAGCGGCTCTGATGAACTTTCGTCCTGTGATGCGATACATTCTCTTAGCATACACGCTGGCCCGACTGACTGTGGTCTTAGGTTTGGATTCCAAATATCTGAAATTCATGAAAATAGATATAACATGTTTTTTCATGGTGTGATATGAAAATGAGCACTACATTTCCTTTTTAACACATGTATTACTATTTTCAAACTTACACGATGCCATCCGGGAAGAGGCGCATGAAACACGGAGATTCGTGGAACTGGCACTGGAACATAAACAATCAAACATTGAATTTGAATCTTACTGAAAATACAGACTGTTGTGAAACACACACAGAATTTATCTGTGAGTTTGATACCTCTCTGGTGAACACGGCAGCGTGCGTTACTATCCGGTCCAACTCGTGAGCCTTGTTCTCAATCAGCGACTTATGGTCCTGCAATGTACAACATTTTAATTGTGTCGTAAATTATGGTTAAAAATTTTGCTAGAATTATCATATAATTTTTGTATATTGGTGATAATAGAACGATTCTGGTTGGTTGATTTGTTTTTTCTTTTTGGGTTGACACTGCACCTTTATGGTTATAAACACCAATTGATTCTAAGGAATTGATACTTTTTATCCTGGATGATGGGATATCAAACGAAATTAATTAACGGCACAATACAACATATCCAGCATACCTACCTCATTTGCATGAGCACCAATCCAGTAATGTAGAAAGGCGTCTCCATCATCATCAATCTGGAAGGAAAATACAAGGTCAAGGTTGTAAAAGTCAACTTTTGTACATGTATTTCCAGGCGGCCATAAACTATCGACGAGGATGCGTGATCTTACCTGTAGAGCAATGTACGCCGCTCCCTCGTGGAAGAATCCGATGTCCCTCTCCTCCGTCTGAATCAGTCGAGATTTACCCTAAAAAGCATTCAGAATTCAATGTCTCTCCAATCTGTTTAATGCATCTTTAATTCGGCTCTAGAGTCGTTTTTGGTGTCTTTCGTTTCTTATTTGTCGAAATAAATCAAGCTAACAGAATGTAACTAATTTATTAATGTCAAATGATTTGTACATTTTTACTCTATTTACTAAAATGTCGACGTTTGTCATAACAATACACAGGGGTGGTATTAATTTTACCTCTAGTCTCCAGACGGACAGACACGGGACATCCTTGCGGACGTCCACAAACGCAGGCTCCATGTCCATCAGGGAGGATTTCTCCGGCCCGGCTTTCACCCCAGGATCGCTGATCTTGATGTCGACATGGTTTGACAGAGAGCTGAGATAAGTCCTTGAAGTAGAGGGCCGCTTGCTGCTGTACGGCTTGTAGGTTTTCTCGCTGACAAACGTGGGGCTCTTCACCAAGCGGTCAGGGAGAGCGGACGGTGGGCGAGGCGGGGACTCGCACATATGGTCCAAGGCTGGCGTCTTCCCTCGAGAACGAGGTCGGGCACCTACAAAACGTGGGAGATATACCGTTTTATTGCCCTGATTAGAGAAATAATAAAAACATTCGATAATGAAAGCGCAAACATCGCATCGACCATAAGTAGCTTACACTTCAGTATCGATGGAACGTGGCTGCAATTGAAATACATAGATGGGAACGTATATCCTCGCTCAACCTCCATCTATACATCCAATACATCAAACACAGGGAATTTAATACCTGGATGTCAAACTTCTACCTTACAATCCTCTTTCATGTTTTAAGTGCCCGTACCTGAACCCATGCCTTTCCGGACATGAGAGTTTATGAAACTGATAAAGGAACATACAAACTTGAAAAGTCATTCAAAAAACAGATGACTGTATTTTATGCAGTTGAAAGAATTTTGATTTCATGGTAACAAATGACGTCAGCATCTCAGAATTGCACCGAAAAGTCAACTTGGCAGTTTCGAAATCACCGGTGACACCGAGGCGGAAATTCTGTTTGCTTCTTTTACTGTCCCCCCGAGAAATCACAACATTATTTCAGGGTAACAATTAATGCAGTATCTACTCTTATCTACTCTCTGCAACAAAGAAGAGCCCAAAACATTAGTAATTGATTTTGTTGGTGAGCAATTCATCTAACGTTAGAGTATTCGCGACTTTTAGCCACATCATCGCAATATCTATTCAATAATTAACACGACCATTACACGGGTAAATATTGAACTATCTCAAGTGCGGTACAACACTAAATTGGAATCTCGACTTGCATTATTTAGGAGGATTTTTCTATTATGAGGTGTCGTATTGACGCAGGTGCGCGGTTGATAAAACCGTGCATGCAGCAATATATATATATTTAGGTACAGTATACAAGAAAATGAACCTCTGTACATTTGTTGACTCAGAATTCCAGTGGTTATCTTTCAAACACCTCTAAAGCGAGAGAGAGAGAGAGAGAGAGAGAGAGAGAGAGAGAGAGAGAGAGAGAGAGAGAGAGAGAGAGAGAGAGAAAATAACCAAAACAAACAACCACACAAACTAAGTTCAGGTCAATCATCCCTACTAAGAATGGCCAACCCGGTGACTGTGATGTTCCGATGCCTCTCCTTTTACAGTATGTACACAACGAAAGAGTCCACACACTCCGAGTTTTGTAGGGTTGATAAATTGACATTCTTGATGGATTATTGCAATATCTATATAGATAATACTTTAGTCAGATGACTGAGCTTACGGATTACAAAACAAGGTCCCCTGTAAATCCAGTAAAGAAGAAGGGTTGGTTATACCGGGAATTCCACTCGAAACCGCTTACGTCTGTCGTTTCTATGGGGAAGACAGTTTTATTGTTATATGCTCTTTATAACTGTCTTTAAAAATAACTTTTCAGAGATTTGCGATTTTCTTTTATTTATAACTAAATGATATTTCAGATCTTCATTAAAAATCACCCGTTCGATCTGTTCTGTGGTCGTGATGTAATTAGACATTACATTATCACTACACTGTAACACATCTTGCGGATATCGAACCACACCGACTACACATGGAACACTGACTTGGCAGGACAGTTTATGAAACTGATAAAGGAACAATGCTCATCACATACAAACATGAACAGCGACCACCTCTAACCTCTCTTAAAACGGTCGTAGAGCAGTTCTAGTGACCGCTCTAAGTTAACTTAGAACTGCTCTGCTGACTGCTCTAGAAATGTTCAATGTCTGCTTTTTAAAAGTTAACTTAGAACAGCTCTGCTGACTGTTCTTGAACTGTTCCGACTAACGTTACTCAAAGTTAACTTGGAACAGCTTCTGCTGACTGTTCAGAACTGCTCTATGACTGCTCCAAGTTCACTTGAACAGCTCTACGATTGCTCCAAGTTAACTTAGAACAGCTCTGCTGACTGCTTCTAGAACTTCTACGACTGATCTAAGTTAACTATAAATCTTCGTAAGTTATTGGTCGACAACTGCATTCATGCTAGAAAACTTGTGACCTCATTTTATATTCACATTTCCAATGTTTTAGCCTTTGGTATTTCTACAATGTGTAATGATAACCATTTCCTCATGGATCTGTTGCAGTTGATGCGCGGAAGAATCCCGAGAAATATATTAAGATTTAACGAATGGGAATTCCTTGGGAAAATTAAACAGAAAGGAAATATGTAAAATCAATTTTCCTTTTTAAAAATACTTCTACGCCTTTTGCTAAAGTTCTTTATGAATTACTAGTACGTTAGTAACGTGTTACATGAAGCATGCTTGCTTGAAAATAAATGAAATTGAAACAGGCTACTGATAAACAAGTTAATGTTATAGGGGTTTCAAATGTCTCGTTTGAAGTCAGTATTTAGCAAAGTATGTCGTTACAACGATCAATCTAATTAAAATCAGATTCTCTCTTACCATTACATCCTTCTCTGTAACGATAAGGCAGGATCTGATTTTAATTAGACTGTTACAACGATCTAGTTTTCCAATACAACTTGCCATAGGGACAAATGCTGTCTGAAGTGTTACCTGATCAAGATAAAGGGCTCACGGCCAGTATGACCGGTCGACATGGAATGTTTACTCCTCCTAAACACCGATTCCACTTCTGGTATATCCAGGGGTCTGTGTTAGCCCAACTCCAAATTTGTATTCCGTATAGGATCACTGTTCGTTATCTTCACCTTTAAGTCATTTTTTAAGCGACATGAATACTGATATCGGCCATCTGCTAGTCATTACCACCCTGTGTATGAAGTTTTATGACTGGTGGACAAAGGATTGTTTATCTATTTCTTAAGATTCAAAATAGCATATGAATGATATTAATTACTGCTTCTACTAAACGTTTAGTGTGATTAAATTGACATTGTCCAATATCGATCGATAGGTGAGGCAAAGATAACGAACAGTGATCAATCTCGTAAGTTCCAAGTAGAATATAAAACAAGAGTTGGACAAACACGAACCCCTGAATATACCAGGAAGGAATTCTATACGGAATAAATGTTCCAAATACCATTGAAAATCTGTGAAATGGACGACATCTGACAGTGCTAGTGAATGTCTACACAAAAGATTAAATGTTAACAGTTTTGACAAGTGAAAGAGTGATACATGTACATGATTTAACATTCTACTTATGGGGACTTATCATATATACATCAATATGATATAGGTATGTGCTGTATGAAAAGGTGAAGATAACGAACAATGGTCAATTTTATAAATCCTATAAGGAATATAGAATTAATAGTTAGGCTGACACGACCCCCTGGATATACCAGATATGAGATCATGTACCTAGGAGGAGTATTCATCCCCTGTCAACCGGTCACATGAACCCCGTGTTTTACATGATGCCAACATGGATTTTTATAAATAAAATGGTTAAAGTACAAATTAAAGGTTGCTGAGGAATTCCGTTCTTATTGTAGACACGAAATAGTCTTCGTCGTAAGGAAGTCGACTTAATCAAGCAGCACTAAAATTGAGAACTCGGCGCAAATGATGCTGCTCTTCACAAAATGGTGCATATACGAAATATTGAAATGGTCCATCAACAGACTCAGTCAGGTAAATAATGCAACAAAAGAATCTCAGGCAGGGCCGACAAAGCAGCCATCTTGCTTGTTTACGTGCACGTAGGAGCGCCGATGTCAGCCTAGATCACTCGTAGCGTTACGATCGATATTGGTCGTAAATCTCAAGTCGTAACTTTTAGTGAAACGGTCGTAAGTGCTACGTTCATGTTTACGTCTACGTTTACGATCTACGATCGCTTAGTGAAACGGTCCCCAGTATTTTTTCCAGTAATCATTTAGATGATTCAGTAATCATTTGCACTGATTGGGAGAAATAAACAAGAGATTAATAATAAACGTCTTACAGAGACAATTTGTTAATGTGCATTTTTCTTATTGAACCGATATTCATAAAATCATTTTCTGTACAATGTGAAATAACAGCGTCCATTGTAAATTTCGCTTTAAATGAACTCCTTCAAAGGTTAAATATACCTGCGACAGGTGTTTCCCTAACATAGCGAAAAATGATACGTAACCGATGTTAAACCCATGGCGACCGTGATGACTAATGACAAGCATGGCCAGCCCTCCAAGTGCTTTCCTTAATATTTCTTATCTCTCGTGTCATACAGTTCGATCGTGGATATGATTATTCCAAATTTCCACAAACCCTGCCTAAAACTTTAAAAACTTCTGGCTTAATCCTATAAACTCGACGATCCAGGGTCTTTTGGGAACTGATCTAAAGAGCCCCAAGAAAGTGATTTATGTTGTGTAGGCATCAAAAGATTTAATTAAAGTTATTGTAAGCTCTGGAAAGAAAACAACAAAGTACTTTAAACAGTAGAAGCGTTTTTTAAACAAGCATGCAAAATACTAGTATTTCACTTCTTCTGATATGAAAACAATTTCATGATGACACGAAAAAACCCAGCAAGAACGGCCGTAACCAGATATGTTCATGGGGGGGGGGTGTGCACAAGAGTAAGGTAAGGGGTCTTAGGGTCCCCAGCTGGTCCAGGGATTGCCCTGGTGGGGGGTCCAGGGAACGAAGTCCCCGGAAGCTGAGAGATTCTAGCATTTTTAATGGTTCTGGGGGCGTTTTAGGCCCCCAACTGGTCCAGAGTAGGGGCCGGCCGGGTCCAGGGGGCGAAGCCCAGAGGTTTTAGCACTTTCATTTTAAAATGGGAGGTGCACGTGCACCCCCTCCCCTGGTTACGGCCTTGAAGAACCCATGAAAACCAGTGTTTATGAATTAACTTATATTGACTATTACATGCAGCAGGTGCGTGGTCCAGCCACTCGTGATTATTTTTATCATTAGGATTGCTGTGGCTGAATTAAACTCCTCAGAAATCGAGATCTTTGTAAAAACTCCTCATTGTTTAATATATTGCTTATCTAAATTTAAAAACACACTGAAATATCGAGTGTTTAGACAATCATAAAAACGCCGTATACTTTATTTGCCAGAGCAATTGAATATTTAAAGGGACGAATGTATAATAAAACTCCCATTTAATAAGCACGGAAGCAATAATCACTCCCGTGAAATTCAATACACACATTTACTTCAATTTCACTTCCAACGTTTTTGGAAAACCATAGGAACCTGCTTTCATTGCAACATTGAACGTCTTTAAATGGATTAAATTTTTTCCCCATTTCTAATATGTGTCTCGCGTCTGTAATCCCTTTGATAAATGAGCAATACCCATGAAAAGGGTGTATTTATATTCTAAAAAAAATTCTGTCTTGAACCAGTGTGTATTGGTTCACATCTGAATTCTGCACAGCAAGAACATCATAATAACGGTATCACCCCGTGAAGTGACATTTAACATCTGGTCAAAGATACAAGATTAAGCAAATAATCTCTGTGATTTCCAGCAAGCTAACAGGTCTGAACATTTCAAACAGATAATTTTTTTTATCGCTACTTCTTTTAATATATACCAAATCTTTCATGTAATCTGCATATGACAATGTCCATGGTACAATGGGCTGCATGCAGTTTAAATTGCTGGATCTAATGCAATGTTTGGATTAGTGTGACCGTGCCGATTTGTTCGTTAAATCATCCAATAATTTAGACGGCACTTTATAGCCAAGAGTGGATATTGCAATGGAATCTGAAAAAGGACAGTCCCTGTACAAAGTTAGGACAACAAAGAGCAAAAAATGACACCAACCAACAAGGCCCCTGCACAAAATACACATACTGGTAGTGGCATTACTGTAGTGGCTTCAACAGCTAAAATTTCGATCTCACTATGGAGGTTTTGAAATCTCCCTAAGTGAAAGACGTCAAGCATAATGTGTTTACCCTTTCCAGTTTTTGTGGTGAGCACTTTCGACACATTCCATTCTCAGATTCTTATTGTCCACTTTCCAGATTCAGAGTTTGAAACCATCACCAGGAATGAATCAGTTTTACAGGAATTGTGAAAGAAAGACCTAAAACAATTAATGACAGAATGTATTGTTCCTCCGACAATTAAGACTTACCTCGTCTTGGGCCCGTTTTCCCTTTCATTTTTCCCAGGAGATGCGTGATCCGGTTGTCTCCTCTCCGTGAGAGAACTGTAAATTTTATTCCATTGAATCTGTTCTCATCCAAAGTTTGGAATCATCAGCCATAAATAAAAGATTTCCTGATTTTATATTCAATTAAAAGACGATACAAATGAACGTACACTAAACGTTGATTATTAGAATTTATTAGAAGTGTACACGAGTCCAAATATGCTGTGTTGACACTCGCACCGCCTAGATCTATTCCAAGTGATAATATCCGTTTAAAAGAAAGATTTTCTACAGATAAGTCCCTAAGCAAACACTTGCACAATATGGGCCTTTCATAAGGTCCTTTAAACGAAAATTGTTCACAATAATAGCGTCAGTGGGGGAAATCGTGTATCGCTGCTATGAAAAGAATTAAGCCCTCAGGCGCCATTCACAAGATACTGCAGTACCGGCTGAGCGACGTTGGTACGGGGTCCTTCCAATGGGCAGAATCTGTCGTATTCACGGATGTTCAATATCGAAATCAATAAGGTCATTGTTTGTTTTCTTTGAAGTTTCAATCGTCAAAAATAGCACAACTTGTCGATTTCCCTGCGTCAAAATGGTGTGTGCAAGTAGGTATGTACCCACCTGTATGTAACTATTTGTGTTACCAGATAAGACACTTACGACAGCTCGCAACACAGCAACCGATCTATTCGAGAGGTTACCAAAGAATCAACCTGTGTGTTTTAGCTAAGCCGACTTGTAAAAATCAGAAACCGATTTCTTAAATGTTATTATTTTGCGTAAAACCACAACCAATGCCACCTTCTAATATCCTTGATAAAAACACAAACAATCGAACCCGCAGATTAACTTTTGTCCAAGAAAACTGACTGGAAAAGCTGTCCGTTAAAACTATAGAAAGAGAATTGAGCCTTGCAGGGGGCTTTGGTGCCAGATTTAGTCAAAGACGACAGCGCTGTTAAAGAGTATCGACAACCTGTGAAGTGGCTGGGAAATCAAAGACTTTTAAAAGACAAAAAACAACATGAAAAGATTGTGAATCAAATTTGAATGATTTGATATATGTCAAGATTACTCTACATATGATGTTTTAAAATATGTCGCAAGAGACAAATTAAAACGACTATAAACTCATAGGAAAGAGAAGTATAATATATTTTCGACAAAGATTTTCCAATGAAGAAAATATCGACCATTAATATATCAATGTATGAAATATTAATTGTCTAACCATTCATTCCGCCTTTCCAAGGTCTTCATTGCGAAAAATAATCAATATAGCCTTGTCTTTAATAATAGTAATCAATATCATTGTTTGGACCTTTGCGCAAGAAAAATCAAGTTTTATGTCTCGATCACATTAACTTCAAATGATATTTCATCCTAAATACAGAGAGAAAAAAATCACCTAGTTTTTCTACAGATATGTGAAGGATTCACAACATGGATTCATTGAATCATCAAGTATTTCATTTTCATGAACTTCTCCATAAAAGAAAACGTTTAGATATACTTGTTTTTGTTTTTTTTTCTCTTTGGACATCAACATCAAATTTTACAAAATTACTAAACAGTTGGTTTGAACATATTTTATTGTATATAATTATATATACAAAAGGTTTGAACACAAGTTCTTATAACTTACGAGGTTCTCATCTATAAACAAAAAAAAACCAGTTCATTGAATGACAATGATTTTCAAAGAAACAAAATAGAGAGAAAGGGTCCATGATACATGTATATATACACATGACTCAAAACATGCAGGAAGTTAAATAAAACAAAAGATATTTTCAAGTCATATCCAAAGAGATACACAGTGCAAAGCTAACAAAAGATACACCAATAAACCTGTAAAATGTTTCAAAAAATAATTTTACAATTGACATGTATTAAAGAAAAAAATGTCACCAAAATAAACTTACTACGTGTATTTCAGACTTATTCCAGAGAGAATTTCTTCAAAATAAAGATATCGTCTTACGGTCCTTCTCGTTAAATGGAGAAAATTACCATTTTTTTGAAATACTTACCCTCTTGGAATCGCGGGATCCTTATCATCTCCATATAAATTCCATTTAAATTTCTGCTACCCTCTCGAAATAAGCATTGAGTAGATAATTAAAACGATTAGCGTGTCGATCTGGGACTGGATACGAAGCTTATCTTGTGAAGAATACCTTATATATTACTTGGTCCACTGGCGTCGTTTATAACGGTCCGATATCGATCGCTGGGGTGTCGATCAGCGAGACCCGGCACCTCGTGCCAGCTCAACATCCATATTGTACCATATCTGGGTTCTAATTAAAGATCAGATTTCATGAACAACTCTGTTTCTTTTTGATCTTGAAATTTTAGATGAAGGTGCCCACTATTATTTGTTCTGATGGTTTTGCTATTTATTACAGAAGTATGGGGTATTGGACTATTAGAGCGTTACAGGGCGACAATTTCATCGCAATCTTGGAGGGCGAAGCAATTTTATTGGAATCGTGTGCAGATAAAAACCTAATTCAATTATAAATCTGGTAACCAGCCAAATTGAGTTCTATAATATATATACACCCCGAATGAAATGTAGAATAGACAATCAAAACGAGCATGAAGAACGACGATGTACCACCATACCTGTATAAAATGACGTCATCATACCGTATTGACGTTGATGCGTAATACATGTTTCTGATTGACACCCGTGACCTAGGCAATATTCTATAAGGTCTGGTAACTTCATTTTCTAAATGAATTCATTGTAAATATTCAGTGAGACTACGGAATTTGGACTGATTTTGGATCGAGCAGCCGATTTGTAGTATTTGACATTTCGTGTTGGAATTAAACTCCGCATCAGACCAGCTTCGAACACGGATATTGAATATCTATTGTATGTCAGTTAATTTGCTTTTGTTTTCAGTAATTTTAAACGATTGAATTGACTTTGTGATTGGTTTCTGCTGAATTCAGGGTTTGTTCTGTGACGTCATGTCATACTTTCCAGATAAGGCTTCTCTCCATGTTCTTACCTCAGTGTAGTTGTTTGAAGTCCAAGACTTAAAGAAGATGTGTCTACGAGATAACGCATCTACACAACGAAAGACAAAGTTCCAATTTGTGTGCACCAACATGGATNTTGTTTGAAGTCCAAGACTTAAAGAAGATGTATCTACGAAATAACGCATCTACACAACGAAAGACATAGAGTTCCAATTTGTTTGCACCAACTATTCACAATCTAAATAGTAATTACTCTCATCAATACCATATTGTACATGTTTGATATCCAAGTGTCAAGAAAGAAGATTAAAAACAAACACACCGCATTTTCACTATATGAACCACAAACCTGGTCTCAACACCAGGCGCCATGAATTTTACAATTTTGGTAGAGGCTTCCTTATCGTGGGTTGGTTAGGAGTCGAGATTTCCAAGAAATAATACAGTTTCACGAATTAACCTTTGAGCCACAGAGCATCAAACCCTCACCTACGTGCCATGAATTCCCAGAACCCTCAACCAAGTGCCAAGAATTTCACAACTTCGGTAAACATGGTAAGGACTACCTTGATATAAATACACAACTTTCTGTTGGTGTTCCTGAGTAAAGATCTTTAAAATTTGTATCAATTTGCTTTAGGTTTGGTCCTCGCCCCTCTGTCCTCTGGGGCCTTGGAATGGTGATCTTTAATGTCTCTTACACCGACATGTTAGACGGTTATTCAATTATCAAAAATCGACCAGTAGTAACTTCAGAACAAGAGGCCCACAGGCCTTAACGTCACCGAGATATCGTAGCCCACACAGGGAGTCTATATTTGCATTTCTTAAGTCTCAAAACAGAGAATTGTTGTTCACATGTTAATATCTTTCAATATATGGCATATGATTCCTATTATATACACAAGATTATGCATTTCAATCTCAAAGATTGTTCAAGAATTTTAAATGAAAACCATATTGCTATTCTTTAAATGTCCAGTGAGCTTGATATTTTGACCCAAAATTCAATAGAGAACCATCTTTGACATGTGTATGATATGGTGATCTCAGCTAGGTAGAAAGGATAATGTTGAAGAGCCTGGAAATCATATTGCTACTTTGATGTCTAGTGCACTTGACCTTTGGACCACAAATATTCGATAAAGAACATCTTCGTCTCATGAGTAGTATATAAAATTTGATATAGTGACTCTAGGTAGAAAGGATAATACATGTACTCTGAAACCCGGAAACCATATATAGATATAGGGGTGCAAGAGACCTGAAATTTACGATT
>CAJDSM010038076.1:15466-41482 GCA_903981925.1 Ostrea lurida
AGACCCAATTAAAAGAAAGTAAAATAAATATAAATAAATTGAAACTGCATATTGGGGAGACAGAGATGTTTTCAGTCTTTGTCATGCAAACTAAATTGGATCTGATTTTGTTGTAGTAATTAGCTTTGTTTAACCTCAAACTAGAATGTTCGCTCAGTCATTGGTGGAAACACGTCACGTGACTGCGTCTAAATTTCTTTAGACGGCGAGTAGCAAAAAATAGACGGCAACATGGCGGACGTTACGTCTTTTTTTAGAATTGAAACTAACTTTCCGTCATACTGTGCTGTCTATATTTGGCCCTCGAAAAACAAAACACTTATTAGGTTTTGTACTGACTGTCTACAGAAATATGTCGGGTTGTTCAAAGTCCATAGAAGGCTCGGCTTCGCCTCGCCTTCTATGGAATTGAACAACCCGACATATTTTCTGTAGACAGTCAGTAACAAACCTAATAAGTAATAATAGAACGATAACGTAAATTTCACTTGACGATAAGAAACCAACACATACTATAAAATGACATTGATATCATAAAAGTACAAATACATGTATAAATAGAGGCGAGGCGAGTGGTAACATACAGTCGGCAACATGGCGACCGAACGTAACGTCTTTTTAGTATTCATCATACTATGTCGTTCATATATTTAGGCCTCGGCAAAGCAAAACACTTATTAGGTTTGTTACTGACTGTTCGCCTCGCCTTCTATGAAATTAAACAACACGACATATTTCCGTAGACAGTAAAAAACCTAATTAGTAATAATAGACGGTATTCACGTGATGCGTTTCAGCCAACGACAGAGCGACATTTTTAGTCAGAGGCAAAACAAATCTGTATGTACGTAATACACAATGCTATCTTATATAGGTATACCTCCGAATTAGAAAACGATCAAAATAAAAGTGCATACCATCTACCCTTCTGTGTTGCGTAAACCAATAAAATAGGTACTGGATTACGAGGAATAGCTCTGTCTTTGCTCCTACAGAAACTATTGACAGCTGTGAAGGAGAACTTCAGACGTATGTGCAACAACATATGTCAGAGGTGGTGTAAATCAATGTACTGATTAAAACTCTAAAAGAACTTCTAGTAAATTTACAATCCCAAAACGTTTCTCAAATTAACAACATCCAAAAACGTATGATTTTCTCAAACTTATCACGACCATTCTTCATGATAACAAAGACTAGATTTCTTTATCATAATGTTGCTTCTTCAACAAAAATGAAAATATTCATACCTAGTGACAGTATTCTAATAATTGTTTGTTATTCTATACACAAGTACTATAAAGTAAAAATAATACTGGAGTTCCTCATTGACAACATCTTTGTAGTTTTTTTGGTAATCAGTCTGTTGGAATTCCCATGGGCAAGAATTGTGCTCCTCTGTTTTCGATCTGGTTTTTCTTTCTTATCATTACAAAGCAGAATTTATTCAATTTGTTCAAAACTTCTACATGAGAAGAAACTATATCTGTCAGTGTCCTTAAATTCGACATTTCGATATATCGACGTTTTATTCATCAATGATAATCATTTTGATTCATATTTCGATTCGATATATTGCAGTGAACTCGAAAATAAAAGACACCACAGAGTCATCCATATCAGTTTCGTCCTTGGATATTTTATTGAACATAAGACATTAACGTGCAAAACTAATAACTCAATTTTTAAAAAACGAGCAATTTCAGCTTCTCCATCGTAAACATCCTAGATTTAAATGTGGCAACATTCCATCGTCACCTGCATTTGGTGTCTATGTCTCTCAACTTATTCGATTGTTCTGCGTATGATCAGTTTTTAAATCGAGTCTGCGTATGATCAGTTTGTGAATCGAGACAGGCTTCTAACAAGCAAGTTGTTGCAGAGGTTTCAACGGTCACAGTCAGCATTTCTCAAATTCTATGGTTGTTATGACGATATAGTTTTCCCATGCAGACTTTCATTGTGTCAAATGAGGTCTGATATGTATCATAAAAGTTGTTAAGCTGTTCTCTATACAGAGATTTGACTACAGATTGCTCGTTTATCTAATGACAACGGGTGTGACCGGTCGACAGGGGATTCTTGCTCCTTTCTAGGCGCCCAAATCTACCTCTGATGTATCCAGGGGTCCGTGTTTAACGATTTTCTGTTTTGTATTCTCTTTGAAACTTACAAGATTGATCATTGTTGTTCGTTTCGCCTTTTCATTTCATTTTCTCATGTGCAGTCTTTGATATATTTCAAGATTTTAATGATGTACATTTCTTCATGAATAAACTGTTTTGTGAACAGTGCGCACATTAATCTTGACAGATATAGAACGAATTCCCCAAGAAAGGACCCCGTGGGAACCCGGGTTAGAATAGGTTCCAGTACCCCTTGCTTGTAATAAGAGGCGACTAAATGGGCAATCCGTTGGATGAGACCACAATAACCGAGGCCCCTGTCACAGAAGGTGTGACACGATGAAGACCCTCCATGCTCAAAGACTATAATAAGAGCCAAACACATGCCTAAATTCGCAGCCCTTTACCGGCAATGGTGACGTCTCCATATGAGCGAAATATTCTCAGAGGGACGTAAAATCAATCAATCAATCAATCCCCTAGAAATGTAATTATATGAAATACATTTCATTTTTGAAAATACGTGAGGGTATGAAAAGCAAAGCGTACGCCAGCATGCCTAATAAAGCGCTTAGTATGCCGGTGTGAAGCGTTGCAGTTCATACGCTAATGAATTTTCAAAAAGTAAAATTTATTTCTTACACTTTACATTCGAAATCTCTTTTCATTACACGTCTACATAATCGTCTGTACTTTCACTTATCTCAGCCATTTTGACCGGTAACACTAATTACACATAACCGTTCGCGGTGGCTAAGTGGTAGAGTTTTCGCCTCGTGAGCAGTTGAGCCCCGTGCTTGGAACGGCTGCATCAAACACAAGACTTTAAATAGGTGTTATTGCCTTTTGCCAAGAACTCGTCATTTAGAAGTGAAAATCACTTTCGGATATGACCTTAAAAACGGAGGTCCCCTGTCGCAGCAGGAGTGGCACGCAAAAGAACCCCGTACTGCTAAAAGTCATACGTGCTATTATCATAGGTATAAATTTGCAGCCTTCACCGGCAATGGTACATCTCAATGTAAAGCATAAGGCAAAGATAACGAACAGTGATCAATCTCTAAGTCCCAATAGAATACAAAAACAAGAGTTTGGCAAACACGGATCCCTGGAACATCAGAGTGGGATTAGCTGCCTAGGAGGAGTAAGCATCCCCTGTTGACCCGATACAAGCACCATGAGCCCATAGTCTTGATCAGGTAACGGAGCAATCCGTAGTTAAATCAGTGTGTGAAAAGGGTTAACAATGGTTATGAAACATTTGACTCAATGGTAAGTCATACTGGTAAACTAAATTATTATAACGACCATAGAATTTACGAAATGCTGCCTTTAAACGTGACTGTTAAAAACTCTGCAACAACAACTTGGTTTGTAAGTAGCCTGCCTCGATTAAAAAACTGATCATACGCAGAACAAGCTCTTGCTTATCGAATGAGTTGAGAGACATACTTATCATATGCAGGTGATGATGAATATTGCTACATTGATATGGGAAGTTGATGATGAAGAAGCTGAAATCATAAAGTTGAGTAGTTAGTTTGCCGTTAATGTCAATGTTCAATAAAATTCCAAGTACGAAGCAGACATGGAAGACTCTGTGGTGTCCTTTATTTCTAATTCATTGGGATATTTTGATCACACATATGAATGAAAATCATTTTATTGATGATAAAACGTTGTAAATATATCGAAATGTCGAATTAAAGGCCACCGCTAGAGATTTATTCTTTTCATGTAGAAGCTTTTGACATGCGAATGAATTCTGCTTCATAAGAATAAAAAAAAATAGGTCAACTAAGGAGCACAATTTGTGCCCATTGAAATTCCAACAGACTGTTGGAAGACCTGATTGCCAAAACCTACAAAGATATTAATCCAGTATCACTTTAATATCAACTTCAGAGTACCTGTGTGTAGAATTAGAGTGGAGTTTAACAAAACAATATTTTGAATGGCTGATTACTAGCTAATAATATATCTTTTTCCCATTTTTGTTAAAGAAGCAAAGTTCTGTCTATAATGTTACAAAGTCTTGTCTTTAATTCATCAATTTATAATTTATCAATATGAGTAAAATAAATACCGGTAATCTCATCGGGACGAAAAACAAATAAAGAATCAATCAATCAATCTAATTACCCATATATTGACTTCATGATCATAAATGTGTTAATGTATTTTGGAGAAAATAGACATAAGAGCTGTGCACCTAAAAATTATGTACTATCTTAAATCATTGATCAAAATTAATATTTGGATCTCTAAAATTTTTTTAGATTCTTTAATTCTTTTTGGGTAGCACCGTTCAAAATTTTACAATTTTCAGCCACTTGGAGCTATTGCAGACTTCGGTAAAAGCCTCTGGTTTGACCTTGCAGCCTTCCTGAGACCAGCAAATTATAATATAGGGTGGACCGATAAATTCTAGACATACATGTATCATGTTCGTTATGCAAGTAATTCAGTTCATGGAGAGAAAATAGCAAGACCTTTTTCCCATAATAAAATGAAATACATGTAGTGAGAATACTACGTAGTACTCAGATCACTGTCTAGTATTTCAGAATATGCAGAAACTTTCATTTCAACATCTTTAACACAGGACCAGTATAACTTCATTCCCATTGTTCTTGGTCCTATGGAGCAGCGAGTTAAATAGCTAGGCTGTGGACGCTGTTACCGGGATTTCTGAAGTTCAGTAAAACAGGAAATCCATCTTCGTCATCTTGTATGTATGATGACAGATCACAGTTTCCGGAACGCCTCCGTGGATACTATGGTTATCATTAATTATGCAAATTAAGGACCTATACTCCAACCCACGACAGGACATAAGGTTAGTGAACATTCTGTCTGTTTTCATTGGTTGGTCCATGGTTATTCCTACATTTGGATTCTTTGTCAAAAATCTTCTTTGTCAAAAATCTTCGGCATTAGATTTTTTACCCATGATGAAAAAGAAGTTGAGAATATAGTATCACTTTTGCCAAATACAACAGTATTACACACACCTGTGGTTGCTGCTAAATTGATCGATTAGTTTTTTATAAATTCCATATTGGTAACCTTGACACGAGCAATATAATACAGATGGGTTTTCCAAAACCATGAGAATCTTTTCATGATTTTATTGTCTCTGCATTGCCAAACTACAATCCTAGCACTACAATCTTATTGACAAACTGGATCCTTAATCTGTTTAATATCATTGTGTTGCATACCCTCCACCTTTTTCCCTTAATAATAATTGACAGTCATTCACTAGGCCATTAATTGTACATGATTGATGAGGATTATTTTACTAGGGTGACTAAATTATTTATCATTACATCTGTACATTTATTTTCGAATAGCATACCCACTAGAATGTTATCATCCACGAACGGATAACGTTTTCGATATGGTTGAATCCTTCGCAACTTCTCGGACCTTTCCAGCAATTATACTGGGAAAACACGTTTATCCGAGTGTGCTGGAAGGACCTTGATATAATTTGCGATTGAAAGTGTGAAATGAAGCGACGTTTGAAAAAAGAGAAACCGTAATTTATTGATAAAAAAATGTAGCAATATATGCAGGTACCTCAGTACACTGAATGCATCTTTATACAGGTAATATAACGAACACACTCTTCAACTTAATGATTTACTTTACCTTGGCCTAATGTCATTCATTGTAATGAAACGCAGATATTGTCATTCCAGTATTTACGGGTATCATATAATATTCGTGAATTTGGTAAGCATGCATTTCTCATTAAAACAATGGAAATCTTACTGAGGGCTCGGGGCACTTTATTGTCAAATATAATATCAATTTCACTGTACAGAATGTAGCACATACAAAAAAGTTAAACCCCCTCTTATGCCTAAAGTGAAAAAAAAAAATTGATCTGAATTTAAGTACAGAATGAGTCAAAACAAAATGTCATATTGAAAATTTCTAATACCCTCAACCAAGTGATCGAGAAAAAAACCCCAGAAAAGATAAGACATTTGATAGTTTAAGTTGTTTCAAAATAAGAAGCATCATGGTGACCAAATTGCCAATAGGAAAGCATTGATCTACTCGAGACGTTTTTCTAGACGCCTTTTTCCCCCGCCAACCGCGCTCGGTCAGCGGCGATTTTCACACTAGAGGTGTAAAAATCTCTCTCGAGCAATTTGTCTGCGGTCCTGCTGTTTTTTGACAATACGGATAAACTAATCAACTGATGGCGCGTCCCGTATCTGGGGGTATCAATGTAGTGCGCTGACAGGACTGCTCGGGGCTGTCCCACTATCCAGTGGCATGTTCACACAAGAGCCACGCCCACTTTGACGGGGGATGAAAAAATTACCAACATTTATTCATATAAATTGGTCGTTTAACATTACTGGCTTTCATTCGATGACATGCCTATAATTAAGATATTTAATAAAAATGTTATTTTTCACGCACTGTCAATCTATGTTATTTTCCCGTTGATATTGATATGCAATTCTCTATTTAACTTTGCTGTTTTCCTTGTTTGTTAAAATCGAATCAATGATTCAATGTCATACATGTAGCATTTCATCCTCAAACTTTTAAACGATTGTTTGTTTACGTATAATCCTACTAGTAGTATATACCCTTATGGTTCAATGTTACAGGTATTACAGGTAAGAAATGCTGATTGCGACCAAGACGGTGTAGAAATTGATGTTAAACCCAGTAGAAAACGTACAGTATTCGATTGATTGATTGTTTATTGTTTTACGCCCCACCGAGAACATTTCACTCATATGGAGACGTCTACAGTACTCGAGGTTTGTGTACAGTTAAAATATTCTAATACGGCACATGGCTATAACGAATTTTAGGAAAACTGTTCTCAATTACAGACGACACCCTTTACATTTTAGAAATACGGTTTTAAGGAAGAAATCGGATATACTGTAGCTAAGAATTATGTACATTCTCCTAGCATATTTTAAAACAATGCATATGTACCCATAGCATTTATCTCATTTTAAAGTGTCTACCATTGTTTTGGGGCAATAAGATATTTAGTTATTTATTTAAAAAATCATATACATTTACATTTCAACATGATTTTTCTATGACAAACTGAAAAATCTGAAATGTGATGTGGGACAACATCACAACGTCGAAACAGTCATTATAAATATCATTATTTCGTTAACACAACTAACCTAGCCTGTGCGATTTTTAAAGAAAACCAGTAATGGCTACTTCATGGTATCTGACGGAGTTCTATATATAAAATCTGAAGTGACAAGAAATGTAACAATAAGAACAAATGTTAATGTATCGAGAGGGGAATATAGGATTTAAACAAGTACTCTGGCAAAATGCTGGAGCACCTCATTTACAATATCTTTGTAGCTTTTCCAACTGTTCGTTGAAATTCCCAAGGGCACAAATTAGGTTCCTTTGTTAACCGACCTGTATTTATATTCTTAAGAGGCAGAATTCATTCAAAAGCTTCTACATCAGAAGAAATCTCCAATGGTAGACTTTAATTCTACATTTCGATATACTGTGGAATAATTTTAATTCGTGGGGGCCAATGTTCGTGGGTAACCAAATTTTTGCTGGTTCGTGGGGGACGTAATTTCGTGGGTAATTGATAAATATTAATATTCATAAAGATTAAGAGGGAAATAAAACGTGTTCGTGGGGACGTAAATTCGTGGGTAAGGGTGACCCACGAAATCCACGAACGTTGGTCCCCCACGAACAATGATGATTCCACAGTATCGGCATTTTTTTCTATTAATGCAAACCTATTTCACAAATCAACTTTATTTCAGCTTCTCAATCGTCATCTTCCCATATCTATGTAGTGCTCAACTTTCCATCATCACCTGCACATGGTGTGTATGTCTCTCAACTCATTCGATACGCAAGGGGTTGTTCAGTTTTTGAACCGGGGCATAAGTTGTTGCAAGAATTTCAACAGTCACATTTAAAGGCAACATTTCGCAAATTCTGTGGTAGTTATTTAATAATGATCTAGTTTGCGATCTAAATCTGGCCTGCAATTGGGCCAAATGCTGTCTGACGTATTTCAAGAACTTGTTAAGCCGTTCTTTTTGCACTGAGTTTGACTACCGATGACTTCATTTACCTGATCCAGACAATGGGCTCATCGCGGATGTGACCGGTGAACAGGGGATGCTTACTCCTCCTAGGCACTTGATTGCACCTCTAGTGTATCCAGGGCTCCGTCTTTGCCCAACTTGTTTTGTTTTCCGTTTGGAACTTGCGATGTTGATCACTGTTAGTTATCTTTGCCTTTTCATGTATCATAATGTCTCTTTAATGAAATAATTATAGAAACCACCGGTAACCATGTCTGATTTTCTCGAACGTCCTTGCATGGGTAGATAGTTTCACATACCAAAGTCTCGGTCTATGTTAATCTTTTGACGGAGGCCAAACAATCATACATCTAGACTGCGGTGTGTATGAATGATGGTTAGATTCAATTGTCTAGCATCGTAGAGACATTGTGTTGAGGTGATTGACACCGACTCTCGTTCTGATATCAAGATAACTCTTGCCTAATAAAGGATCAGACATAAAATATACCAAGTATTATAATCTATATTCAGTTTTTGGGATTCTTATTTACCGTATATGTCAGTTTGATTAGGTCCGTAAGCTAACTAATGTTTTATCTGGTCAAAGACCTTTTCGCCATAGACATATACTAGTATCACACATTACGTAGTCGAGAAGTATTGTAAAAAATATAGATGCTACCCAAGTCGATTCGTTCCCGCCATATTCTTAAACTTGTGAACAGTAGACAACTACGCCATGATTAAAGGAACACCACTCTAATTGTAAAGAAAGAGCACCGTAACTGTATAAATCAAATTCCTTGATAAAAGCTGCTATATATGCAAACGGCAATCATGTGACCGTTTCATCCAATGACAAATAAGCAGTCTTGTAGGTCTGTGAAACTTACATGTGACGCCTGCATTGAAGGTCTTTTCATCATAGCCGACACGGTGCTGCGTGCAATTTATACCACAAAC
Organism: Ostrea lurida; assembly: GCA_903981925.1. Lineage (NCBI taxonomy): Eukaryota > Metazoa > Mollusca > Bivalvia > Ostreida > Ostreidae > Ostrea > Ostrea lurida. The sequence continues at coordinate 24,630 of CAJDSM010038076.1, forward strand.
ATATATACTAGTCTTAGGGACATTTGATACCAAAACACAAAAACATAGGTACACGGACTATATTTTTGGCCTAGTATGGTTGTATTAAGTACGCATACACATGGAAACCTGAAATCTCTCTCTCTCTCTCTCTCTCTCTCTCTCTCTCTCTCTCTCTCTCTCTCTCTCTCTCTCTCTCTCTCTCTCGTTAAATATTATATCATACATAACAAATTATTCTTTTCATGACTGGAATCAATTATAAACCTTAATGTGGTTCCGAAGCACACTTGCTTTAAGAAAAGAAAGATAGAAAAAAACAACAACAGTAATGTCGTTCTAATTTGAAAATGCAGTACATACATGTAAGTATAGAGGAATTCCATTACACGAGCATTTCACGACGTAAAAATGGTTTTTATGTGACTGTTCTCTCATCGTTACGAGATATAAAACTATTCAGGGTTGGGTTGGGTTTTTTTTTCATGTAGTTTGTCACCTTTTACAAAAACTGTTATCTACCGGACAATGTCCTTGTAAAATCTAGACATTGTACATTAAATGTGCGTGAAGTGATGATAAACCGAGGTTTTGACCGGCACCACAAAGAACGGAATAGGAGGTCATATAATTCATATTCCGACGGTCCACGAACCAGTAAATCGATAAGCGAAGATTTTTTTAATAAAATATGTTTTCTAAATAGACCTTTTATTGGTAAGAAACCTTCATACCCGTGTGATAATACAATGTATACCCCGTAATATTCACCAATTTCTGTGTTGCTTTACTTTTATATCACAGGAATATTAAATACGAACAGCTGTGTGGTATTCTTTTCGTTGCCACAATTAATGTCGTAACATTCATTAATTAGTGCAATAATTGATTACGTTAGCAGTTACTAGTTGCATGTGTTACAAAATATTGTAATTAATACTAGATTAAAATAATTACACTGTACTTTTATGACCACCGGTTCTAGAGTATACAGTTGTATCATGTAACAACAAAAAGAAAACTTCAGCATCTATGATTTTGATTATTATTACATAAGTGGAAACCAATTATCCGAATCAGCATTATATGTTGACGGTGTTACCGTTTCGGCGTGCGCAAGATAAGCATACCAGAGAGTAACCAAAATCCCCCCCCCACCCTATCCAGTGGATCCAATCTATATTCAAAGATGAACACTTAGTAATTTACAATAGGCAAAATTACGCCAAGCTGGCCTGAATTTTTTGCCCCCAGTAAATATGATAGATAATAATCTTCATCATATGTACTTGAGATGAAGTTCTCAGGTGAGCTTGGTGCCAGTGGCAAATACAATATCGGTATGTTTTCATCAAGCTCAGAGGAGAGGGATCGGACCTTCAACCTCCAAACACGTGTACATACATGTAACTACATATACGTGTATCCTTAAATTATGTAATAACCCCCATTGGTGTATTTTCGAGAGCAAGTTACTATACTAGTAGAGTATTCTATTGTACAGAATGATAATCTTTAACGCACTGATTAAATATTTCTTCAATAGTATTTATTTGGAACCTTTCCCTTACATATATGTAAATGATTTTGACCTGCTCGAAAGTCATTCGCTTGTTACTTATTTGTGTGATGTATCATCAACACTTGTTCAAACAGTTGAAATACAAAACTTTTCCCTCATGCATAGTGTATGTTTTGAGTGACCTTGACCTTTTTAACATGACCTTGGTTCAAAAGTCCACTTTATGATGGAAGCTTTAGAAGATGGGAACTTTTACATTTACATGCATATTAAAAACTGTTAAATCTAGATGTGTCGGTGCATGTGACACGAATGCCCCCACGTACAGTTACATGTAAGTCCTAAGTCCAATTAAGGAAATCCAAAATTTCAATTTTTCAAATACATGAGTCAACTCAATTTCTATATCAGATCTTGAAAATCACAACCCTGGCATCAGGGATGCTGTAGTCGAGTTGCAGGAAACATTTTCAATTTTTTTTTTTTTGGTCTGTGAAGGTGAGTCATGAGCGTATTTTTTTTTTATATCATAATACAAATCTCGCGAAATTAAACAACTTTTGTTCAATATGTTTTAACATAATATTTATGAGTAAAAATTATCAATTGCGATACTAAATTGACTGTACATGTAAGCCAATAGGCTTGAAACACTTGAAACATGAGGCCCTCGAGCCCGACCACAACCAAATTAAAATTTGACCTGTATTTTCAGGTAATATACCTGCACATGCAATTTCAACCTTATACATACATCCCGACAAAAGTTAGGGAGCGAAAACTTTTTTCTAAGTTCAAGAGGGATAACTGTCAAAATTCATCAGACCATGACCAAATTCGAATTTGACCTGCATATTCCTGTGACGTATCCATATGTCAAATTTAAGTTGAATGTGTGCAACTGTTGCAGAGATAATGAACGGAAACCAAATGATGACGGAACAGGATAACACTATATGCCTCCGATCATTTTATGGCGGGGGCATAAAATAGAACATTTATATTTCTGATTGACATTGACCTTTCCAAAAAGACATAGAAAAACCTTGGACAACGTCTCAAGGATTATTAGTGTTCAATTATACCAATTTCTGATGACATCTTTTAAAGATATGAGATTGGACGGACAGACACAACGGCGACTGAATGCCTCCCCCCCCCCCCTCCCCCGAAATTATTTGGGGTGCATAATTAAAGGCTTCCTAGTTATGTCAAACCATTTTACCATATACTCGGAAAATAAGATATTTCTGTAATTAAAAGCGATATTTCATATTTTAGAGAGCCATCTCTTCAGAAAGAGATATGTCTTTCACTAACTGAGCTACCCCTTAAATTCAACGAGATAAGTTTAACATAGAAATATTTCTCTTTTCTTGTATAGATACTGGTACATGTATCCCTTACTGTTTCATGATATATTTTAACTTAACGAGACGAAGGCCCGTTAGAATCATCAAAAGATTCAGAGACAGGGAAACAATATATTTACATGAGTACAGGCTAAACTTCAAACTACATCACAATTTCTAGTTATTTAAGATATGCCGTTTACCTGATCAAAACAAAGGACTCACGATGGGTGTGACCGGTCAACAGGGGACGCTTACTCCTCCAAGGCATTTGATTCCATTTCTGGTGTGTCCAGGGGTCCGTGTTTGCCCAACTCTCGTTTTTGTATTCTCTTTGGGACTTATAAAATTAATCACTGTTCGTTATCTTTGTCTTTACATTGTGATGCTGAAGTACAAGTTCATTTGGTAACATTGATACTTGTATTAGTACGATTGATGCCCCAACATTCATAAATATATTCAAATATAGATATTTTATCATGGGATGTGGAGAATAACCTTGAAAAAGAGAACATAGTGTACCAACACTGATCAATCTCAAACTCCTATAGAAATACACAATTGAGTGCCAAATATTGGACACACCTGGGATAGAATAAAGTGCCTAAGAGGAGTAAGCATACCCCTGCTGACAGGTTACTCGCCACGAACCCTATATATTGATCAGCAGAGGTGACCGGATTAATCCGTAATTAAAATCACGGCCTAATACAATTAATATGAGGCATATCAGACAACATTCGACCTATTCACACGCAGGTTGTATTTGCAAATCTTATCATTATCATAACGACCGTAGAATGCAAAATACTGACTTTCTAGTAGGCTGTTTACACTCCTGGGATCTCTACTTATTTTGTTTGTAGCCCGACTCGATTTAAAACATTATCATAGAGAACATATGAAATTCTCGCGTATCGAATCGGCTGAGAGACAAACACCATATGCGAGTGTTAATGATATATTGCTGCATACATGTATATGAAAAAAGTTAAGATAATGAACAGTCATCTCATAGAGAATAAAATTAAGAATACGACCCCTGGACAAACTAGAGATGGGATCAGGTGCCCAAGAGGAGTAAGCATACCTTTGACCGGTCACATAACATTGAAAATCGACAATGAAGAAGCCACAATTATTCAATATGTCATTAAGTTTAATTGTGGTGCCTTTTATTTTGAGTTCACTGGGATTTATCGAATCAATGTATTAATGAAATTGGGTACTTTTCATAGATACAAAGTCGTATTTTAAAGTCGAGTTCAAAGCCATGGAGAAACTTCAGAATAAATTCTGTCTCATAAAAATGCAAAAACAGGCCAGCTAATAAAGAAGCACAAAGTGTGCCCAAGGGAATTCTACTTACTGTTGGAAGACTTGATCACCAAAGACTATATAAATATTGTCACTGAGGAATTCCAAAACTTTAAGTATCCCTTTTCGTTGACAACAAGAAGATCACTGGATCAAGACCCTGGGTACTGCATTTCCATATGGATGCAACGGCAACATATAATGACTAGTTCACAAGGAAATGACGTGACTGTAATGGTACTTTTCCAAATCGACAAAGATGTAAACGCAGTCGTGGACACCGTTCATATATAAGACCAAACATACACAATGTCTCTCTTCATTTACTTTTACTTTACGTCAACTGACAATTAGGTCCAAGCCACGTTTGCACAAAACTTTACACTGTTCCATTGATTGTTTTAAATAAGTTCTTTGAAAAGCCAAAGGTAATCCATTCATGGATACATCAACACCAGAATATAGACTGGATGCTATAATTATGGATGTTGCCCATCACAGGCTCTTTAAAACATCGCGGATTACGCATGGTATCCCTTCCCAATCATGCCGCTAATTTCTTATACTCAACTTTACTAACAAAGGAATAGATGCCGTAAACATAATCAATGATCTTCGTAAAAAGAAAGTTAATTAGTCTCATATTACAACATATTTCAAGTTCAAGTCTACACCATGCTCTTTCTACAAATATACTTCCGCTGTTGCACCCAAACATTTTATTCATAAACTCGATGGTGTCTAAATATTGACCATCTTATATGTCTTTGTTCTTTGTCTTCATTCAACTATAATCCAATTGGAAATGTCATTATTGGTGATGTTGGTAGTTGAAAATGAGAACCTAAAATCACTTACCCGGTATTTGCAAAAGGCCCAACATTCAGAGAACCGCATTCTTTCAGGTAGCGACAGAACTTCATCTCCATTATAAATTCTGTCGAAAATAATGCAAGATGATGGGCTAAATGTAAAGGCAAAGATAACGAACAGTGATCAATCTCGTAAGTCCTAAATAGAATACAAAAACAAGAGTTGGGCAATCACGGACCCCTGGACACACCAGAGGTGGGATCAGGTGCCTAGGAGGAGTAAGCATCCCCTGTTGACCGGTCACACCCGCCGTGAGCCCATAGTCTTGATCAGGTAAACGGAACAGTCCGTAGTCAAATCAGTGTGTGAACAATATGAAAAGAACTTTATACCTTGTTAGAATGAAATGAAATATAAGAGGAATATTAAAATCCCGTATATTAGACGCACCAAAAACAAAGGTACATACGAACTATTCTTATGTGTTTCGTAAACCAAAGTGATAAAAGAATTACATAGGTTACATGAGGAAAATGTTTTTGATTCCAGCTGACAATGCTTGTAACAGCAGTGCCTTTGTATGGCTCATTATTATAACTGTATTTTAAATGTACTGGGATCAGCTCCACATTTGGTAATCGTACTTATATTCCAACTACTCTTTCAAAAGATGAAATTTTTCAAAATCATGTTTTAATTTTAAACATATTTAATATCCCAATCAGTGAGACGGGTGAATGTGATACCCCTTACCTATACTGGATTCCAAAACTCCACAAAAACCCTTGCAAAAAAGATACATTAGTGGATCTGGTAAATGTTCCTCCAAGCCCGTCTTCACTCCTCACAAAAATATTGACAGTTGTGAAGGATACACTTCAGACGTATTGTGCAACAACATATGCTAAAAGTGGTGTAAATCAAATGTGAATTCTGCAAATCTAGTGAAATTTGAAATCACGGAACTTTTCTTAAGTCAACAACATCAAAACGTATTACTTGTCTACACTTTACAAGATCATTCCTTACGATAAATTAAAGCCTAGAGTTTTTGACATTTATTGACAGTTGCTTCTACAACAAAAAAGGAAAAATATGGTCTTCATTAACAATATTTTCGTAGTTTCTAGAAATCAGATCTTTCAACAATATGTTAGAATTCCTATGAGCACGAATTGATCTTAGACTACTTTGTTTAGTTTACCTGTTTTATATGGCTGATTTTTTCAATACTTTCTACACGAGTAGAAAAGATCTCTAGCAGTGACCTTTAATTCGACATTTAGGTATATCGACGACGTTTTATTAATTAATATTAATCATTTTCATTCTATATGTCGATTTGAACTTTAGGACAAACGGGATGATGCTTCTCCATCGTCAACTTCCCATATTATGTAGCAGCATACCACCATCACCTCCATATGCTGTTTATGTCTCTCAACTAATTCGATACACATGAACTTCTTTTTTCGATACGTTTTTAGATCGAGGCAAGCCACTCACTAACAAGTCAACTTGATGTTGAAGGGGTTTCATTTGTCACGTTTAAAGTCAGCATTTCAGAAATTCTATTGTCTATATATAAATCATATACGGTACCAATTTTGATGCATCAGATGCGCATTTCGACAAATTATGTCTCTTCAGTGATGCTCAAACCGGAATGTTGGAAATCTGAAACATGAAATTAAAACTTAAAAAAAGATGTACAATGTAGTGCCAAAGTCTGGAGCCAAATACTTCGAAGGATCAGAGCTATGCCTGAGGGAGATAATCCTTAATTTTGATATAAATTTCTAATTTTACCACTGCAATTAAATACATATCCGTATTTTCAAGCTAGTAACATAGTACATAGCAACTGGGTTGTAGAGACCCTCGGGGACTAACAGTCCACCAGCAGAGGCCTCGACCCAGGGGTCATAATATAAATCACATACCGTACCAAGTTTTATGCACCAGATGCCCAGTTTGTTTTCTACACTTTTTACTATTTTTTTTATTTAGCAACATATAAGTAAACAAAAAGATTGCAACAGCTTTGTTGACACACTTGTAACAAAGAATTGTAATTACTGATGACAATTTTTGTTTCAATGACCCAGGGGTCATAACGATCTAGTTTGCAAATACAACCTGCGATTGCGTCAAATGCCGTGTTTCATATATACCAATGGTTAGACAGTTCCTTACACACTGATTTTGACATCGGATTACTCCGTAGCTGATCAAGGCAATGGGCTTACATAGGGTGTGGCCGGTCGACAGGGGATGCTTACTCCTCCTAGGCAACTGATACCACCTCTTGAGCAATCAAGGGTCCGTGTTTGGCCAACTCTTGTTTTGTATTCTGTTTGAGACTTGAGATTGACATATTGAGATTAACATATTTTGTTAGAAACCACTCTGATTGCCCACACAAGTACTCTGAAGTAGATATTAAGAGCATGTTTGGGTTTCTTATAGATAATATTTATGTAGTCTTAGGAGACCATGTCTTCCAACAATCTGTTAGTTTTCCTATGGGCACTAATTGTGCTCCCTTATTGGCAGACTTAATTTTATATTCATACGAAGGAGAATTTGTTCAAAAACAGTTACGGGATAAAAACAAAAAACTTGCCGTGTCATTTAACCTTACATATCGGTATATCAATTAACAATCATAATTTTCACAATTATATCCATTTGATATATCCTGACGAACTCGAAACAAAGGACACCACAGAATCTGAAAGATCTGCTTCATATTTGGATATTTTACTTAATATTAACTCTAATGCCAAACTGACAACTACATTATATGATAAACGTGATGACTTTGACTTTGCAATCGTCAACTTTCCTTTTCTATGTAGTAATGTACAATTATTACCTGCGTATGGTGTGTAATGTCTCACAGTTGATTCGATACGCAAGAACATGCCATGCGTATTAGGACTTTTCAAAGCGAGGCCAACTACTAAACAAAAAGTTGATGTTGCAGGGTTATAACGAATCTCGATTAAAGTCATCATTTCGCAATTCTGCGGTCGCTAAAATGACCTTGTTTGCGATTTCAAATTATCACTAAGTCATAGTTCCATACCTTTGTTAGACTGTCATTTTCGTACTAGATTTGACGACGGTACCCCCGTTTACTTTGTTTCGACTACGGTCTCACGGCGGTGTGACCAGTCAGCAGAGGATGCTTACTCCTCCATGGCACCTGATCTGCCTTCGCTTTTGTGGAGATCGATCCGTGTTGCCTACACTCGATTTTGTATATGTTTTTGAGACTATGAATACGTTTAACAACAGTTGTTTACGTTCGCCAATTTATATTGATCGCTGTTCCTCATTATTTTTTCCTATTTCTATTCATTCTTTGATATATCAAAGATAGATGATGTGTAAAGTGATGTCTTTTTTAACTTTGAAAGAACCTGTTTTACACCTATAAAGATATCTCTTTATGGTGAATACCTCTACATGTTACAGGGATATCGATCTAGGCTAAAGAAATATTTTTCTAGGTTAATATGACACAACCCTAGGTTTTAAAGATATCATCTTTACGTTTGCGAGATGCCACTCTAAGTAAAACAGATCTCTTTATCCCTTTTTGAATAATTTGAAAACGGCTTGAAATAATTTCCAAATGATTTCATAGTATAAATTGTACTGGTTGCGGTAGCTAAATTCTTCGCAACCGGGAGGTCGTGAGTTCGAGCTCCGCTCTTGCCATGGCTGCGTCAATCGTTGAACGTACAAATAAGTGGTAATTGCTCTTTTGACATACGTCCTGTATTCAAAAGTGAGAAAACAGGTATTTCGGACATATCTTAAAAACGAAGGTCACGGTAGGCGCTAAGCATAGGTCTAATTTTGAGGTGCTATACCGAAAACTGGTGACGTCTCAGTATGAATAAATATTTTGGGCGTTGAAACTATATACCATATAATGGAAAGGGAATGCTCTTTATTCCACACAATTAATTTGTGGATCGAGAATAGTGTTTATTATTGCAACACTGTATATATATATGCTGTAACCATTATCACAATATTTTTAACCATAATTGTATTCTACCTAATTGTAATTGTTATTACTACAATCGTTGTACACCTACATTTGGCAAGCTTCAAACTAGTTGGTAAATCAGACAGCATTGGTCTTGTAAACTTTATCATAGCCCAACAAAGCAGAGAGAAAGAAATGGAGAGAAAAATATTTCAGTCCAGGCAGAATGAAAAAAATGAGGTACATGTAGAATGTGACAATTTCGCACTACAGACCCGTCAAATGAAAATAACCCTTATGAGAATTTATATTGTGTAAAAAAGTGTAACATAATCTATGGATACATGTTAATTGATTGATTGTATGTTGTTTAATGTCCCTCCCGAGAATATTTCCCTTTGGCTTCTAAAGCCTATGCTCGGCGCTTACGGCCTCTCAGCAAGAAGAGATCTTTATCGTGCCACACCTGCTGTGGCACGGGGCCTTGGTTTTTGCGGTCTCATCTGATCGACTCTTACTACTAGTGACCTATTCTAACTCGGATTCCAACGGGATAGGGTACACGTTAAGTGTAGCCAAAAAGGTGTGTGGCTTAGCGGAGGGAAAGTGGATGGCCCAAAATGAAATGTTGGTTTTCAAATAGGACAGAGAGGTTTGATCGTGCACAGCGTCTAAATCCCATCACACGGTACGGAAGGTGTTACAAGTTTTTAAAAAGGCTAGCCCAAATGAAAGACAATCAGCTGATCAGAGCATGTTGTGTGTACCAGTACCAACTACACAAATTTGAAATAAAAGAATGAAAGAATATGATTTTTTTTAAATTTACATGTATCTGTCATAATCGAATTGGATGATTCAGAACCAAAAACACACTTACACGATGAGATATACTCTGATTGGTCGAAATGCAACTTGTAAGGCTTTGACCTTGAACTTCTTATTTTAGCCACAATGTGCATTCCCAAACTGATCTTCAAAACTTAAATCATGTAAAAATATTGAAATAAATAAAACCACGATTTTATATAGCTCTTGTTATTGATAGCTTTATTTTGTTTCACCTGGAAGAGGGAAATTAAAGGGAAAAAATGTATGGACCTTGAAAACTAGTATTTTATATATCGTCTTTATATTAGAATTCTAAAATATGATAAAACATTAACAGAAACATTTATAAGTACAGATTTATATAGTTCTCTGTTTTTATATTTTGATCTCAAGATTGCGCCTGAATTTAATTTGTTTGACCTTGAAAGGGGAGTTGAAAAGGTATAAGGAAAAAATGCACAACCCTTAAAAACTAGCATTAGCACATCATCTTCATCATAGACTTCTCTCCCACAGATCTTTTGAATTGGTGATTTCAGACCGAAATTCCTTTATCAATTGGTTGCGTTATTTTTGTTATTTCAGTAACCTCATTGCCATTGTCGGCACTGCTCATCATTCCGAATCAACAATAGTACGAATTACCAAACTCTTAATTGTTTAAAACCTTAATTACGCCAAATCATTATCTACACATCCTTTTTTTGTTTTACAGCCATGTTATTTCTTAGATTCTCTCTCAAACTGTTCCTAATTACAAGAAGTTTTGAAAAAATAGATAATTATATATATCATCATCCCGACCCGATAGTGGAAAGAACTCTCTACCTTGGCGTCCCTAGGATACACACCGTACGTACTTATACTGGATTCCAAAACTTCACAAAATCCATAACAAAGATACATTGCTGGATCTAGCTCCTGTCTTTATTCCTCACGAACATATTGACAGCTGTGAAGGAGCAACTTCAGACGTATATTGTGCAACAACATATGCCAGATGCATGTTCAGCATATGTACATGGTGTAAATCAAATCTTAAGAATACTCACAGGCACTTAGGGCATGGATCATTATCAACCCCCCTATCCTCCTCACTATTTTTCCCTGATCCGCAATATGTGAGGGGGAGGAGGGGGTGATCATGATCCATGCCCCAAGTGCCTGTGGATATTTGAAATCCCAGAACCTTTCTCATATCAACAACATTAAAACGTATGACTTTTCAACACTTTACACAACCATTTCTCACGATGAAATAAAGACTAGACTTTTTAACATTATAGACAGTTGCTTCTTCAACAAAAATGGGGAAAAATATTCATTTCTAGTGATCAGTCATTCTAAAAATTATATACTTTGTTAATCCCCATGTTGATTCTACGTACAAGTACTCTGAAGTCAATATTAAAGCCATGCTAGAGTCCCTCACTGTCAATATCTTTGTAGCTTTTGGTGATCAGGTCTTCCAACAGCCCGTTAGAATCCCCATGGGTATGAACTGTGCTCCTTTGTTAGTTGGCTGTTTCTATATTCTTACGAGGCACGAATCATTCATTGGAAAAGCTTGTGCATGAGAAAAGAAATATCTAGTGGTTGCCTTTAATTCGGCATTTCATTTCGGTATGTCGACGACGTGCTATCTGTCAATAATAATAATTTTCATTCATATGTCGATTCTATATATTCCAACGAACTAGAAATAAAGTACATCACAGTATCTTCCATATCTGCTTCGTACTTGAATATTATATTGAACATTGACATATAAACGGCAAACTAATGAATCAACTTTATGATAAACGGGACGATTTCAACTTCTCCATCATAAACTTCCTATATTTATGTAGCAACATTCCATCATCACCTGCTTATGGTGTGTATATCTCTCAACTTATTCCATACGCAAGAACTTATTTTGGGTATGATCAGTTTTTGAATCGAGGCTGGCTACTTACCAACAAGCTGTTGCTTGGGTTTCAGCCGTCACGTTTAATGCAGCAGTTCGCAAATTCTATGGTCGCTATCGATCTAGTTTGCCAGTATAGCTTGCCATTGGGTAAAATGCTGACTGACGTGTTTCATAGCAAATGGTAAGCCATTCTTTATACACTGATTTTGACAAAGGATTACTCCCGTTTACCTGATCAAGACTATGAGCTCACGGCGGGTGTGACCGGTCAACAGGGGATGCTAACTCCTTCTAGGCACCTTATCCCACCGCTGGTGTATCCAGGGGTCCGTGTTTGTCCAACTCCTGTTTTTGTATTCTATTTGGGACTTACGAGATTGATCACTGTTCGTTATCTTTGCCTTTACATGAAATGACATGCCAGTAACAGTGAAAGTTCTTTAGCGTATAGTGCAACATGGGATCTCCGCTTTTAAAGTCGTACCCTAGGCACCTGATCCCACCTCTGGTGTGTCCAAGGGTCCGTGTTTGCCCAACTCTTGTTTTGTATTCTTTTGGGACTTGTGAGATTTATCGCTGTTCGTTATCGTCGCCTTTTCATGTAAATTTAAAAAGTACATCATTTAAAATCGAGACGAAAAATGTACTTCCTGGTATTGGAACGGTAACATATTCCTCCGATAGGTCATATATTATTACCTGAGTATCATATGATAAATTTTTATTATATGAATATTCAAAATAATTCTAAAGCAACTGCTGTTGCTTCTTTGCTAGTTACACATGTACGACGGAGAGTATATTTAAAGCAAACACTTGCGGGTATTACTGTCTTACTTTCCATTTTCAAATAGAAAATACATATATTGCAACGAATAGTTTAGAATGCTTAAGATTTTTAGCCACCGATTTAATACTTTGCATCAAAATTCATTTGTCTAACGTAGTTATTCATAGTCGGGGCAGCTCAGTGGTTAAAGCGTTCGCTTCGTAATGAATGTTCGCTCCGTGAGATCGGATGCTTGCTCGAGTCTCGCTCGTGTCATGGCCGCGTCAAGCATAGATAGATGTAGTAATACTCTTTCGCTGAATAATCGGCAATTAGAAGTGAAAAGCATGGCCTTTCGGATAGAACCTTTAAAACGAAGGTTCATGTCACATTTTTGTACTATGATTACAACTTGGTTTTAACGCGCGTTACCCACAGCATCGAGTTGTCCGAAATAACAACAAATGCAGTAAACATAGAGTTTATTAAAAATATCTTTCAAGTTTATTCAAAAACATTTGAATCTGAACAATACATTACATTTTGGTAGTTGAACAATATCCTCAAAACAAGTAATAAATAATATGTAATAAAAGTAAAGAAAGAAAAAAACACAGTAAAAGAGGGACTTGTAGTCCTATTAAACTTAAAAGTAATCAGATCTAAGGAATGTTTTAGCATCACAAGATAATATTGTATTTACGTATCGCAATCTCCTTGTAACTTTTGTAAGTTAAAGGACACGGAAGAAACAACATTATCAATTATAGAAATACATCTATTTCAATTTTTATTTCGGTTTTATTCAATAAAAGTTTTGGCTCTTGTCAATTATAGGAATACATCTATTTCAAAATTTTTATATTTATTTATTCAATAGAATTTTTGGCTTCAAAAGATTGAAATTCAATTTAGATTACAAAATAACTTACCCGGTAGAAAGCCATGACATTAAAGTTGCTGTCAGTTTGGATTTTACAGGGTGGCAGTATGCACGAAGTTACAACTTGATGTTGTGAATACCTTAAACTATTTCCAACCGGTAATCAGAGTTTAGAACAAAAAATAGACAATGATACACGAATCTGAGACAGTTCTTATGTACATATTCTTAAAGTATCAAACTCATATAGCCATATTATCCAAAAAAAAATAACAATAATAATAAAATCGGCACAGTGCATTATGGAGATATATCATTTGACCCGTCCATCTCATTCCAAAAATTACAACGAAACTGCTATATGAAGGCATAAGAAAGGTGCTAAAAATCAAATCAAATATCAAAACAATTCTTATAGGAACTTGCTGTTGAGACACTTTATCAAAACAAGTCCTTTTGCCCCTTTTCCCAGATTGAAACCATGTTTAAAAAAAACTAATGACACTTTGATCTGAAAACGAATAAAGACAACATGCTAGTGATAACCAGTTTGCCTTTGAAGCTTAATTACCAGTTTGTAAAATATTTTTCAGTTATCGGTCGAACAATATTATTGTTATATGCATTGAAGAAAGTCTCGTGACCTTTGGCATTTTGACCTGAAAATCAAGAAAGACATGGCCGATATGCCTTTTAAGTTAAATGATCAATGGACACGGGTTCTACTGAAGCAAATTGAGATTTCTTTTATAGTTATCATAAAATATAGTCATAACTTTGGAAATCACTGTCAAATGGTTGAACTATCTAACAATAAATACATTAAACAATATACACCGTATGATTTGTATAAAAATATGAATATGGTATTTACAATGAATATTCTTTGTCTGTAATGTTTATAAATATCACAATTGAAAAATGTAAATGCTATATCAAACAAAACAGAAGAGTGTCTGATATGTGTTAACACTGAAATTGCACTCGTTTTTCCTGGTAGGTACATTTTTTTTTATGTTTGATTTAATTTATTCTTGGATGATGACGTCATTCATTTACATGCGTATTCTTCTGTCCGCTCACTGCATTTATTACAATGCACATAGCAACACCAATGAAATTTGCAGTTACACTGCCATGTTTTTGTGTACTGATGGGTATTATAACCCCGCCCACAACACATGAGGTCACATCCGTCTGTTTCGGTGGACGTCCTATTACACTTCCTACCCACAGTTCCTAGCGAACCAACAGATTCGTCATAATCACAATAATTTGGCGATTTCTGTAAAAAGACTATTTCCGATCGCCTCGGCTTTGTGTGCGATCGTCTTGATCGTTTGAGTGTCAGATAAACAGGGCGTCGGTTCCTTCCCCCTACCATCGGCACCACAAGTTTGCCTTTCTTATATTTCTTTACTAAATGGTCTCCTATTTGACGAAATGGCGGTAAAGTTGTCCAACAGGTCTTCATGGCGCAGGATCCAGATACACCATGACACTTGCACTCAGTGCCCATATTTTCCTTGACAGNTGGCGCCGCCGAGTGTGCAAAACATCTATGGTCAATACCAAATATGGAGGGATTCCAAAGTCAAAGGTTGAATTGGCTGGAACAGCTTAGTACATGTTTCACACCTCGAACAAAAGATTTTTGCCCATACCAAATCACTTGGTACACCCCTAGTCCAAGCTTCATGGTCGGGTAACCATACCATTGTATTTGCAATTATTAGATCAATGATTTATCAATGATTGGTAGCAATCAAGGCCTGGTCGTCATGCTTTCTGAACACAGCATTCAGCGAATNTTAGTTCAATGTTCATATTCATCATTGCTGCCATTGGACTTGTTATTGGTTAGTTGCCTTGCCGGTGCAGAATATTTTTTGTGGTGAAATCGCACGGCATAAATGCGCATTCGTTGCCGGTGGGGAATATTCAGTTTACATACACGTGATGATAAATATAGTTTTAGAAAGTCAACAAAACTTAAAACCGACGATAAGGCACATTGTCTTGCAGTTCGGCATAGTTGAATACGCTTATGCACTGGTGTGCATGTGTAAATACGCAACGGTCAAATGAAACATGAACTCCGCTGCCTTCTTGCGTTTACGAACAAATATATGTTTGAATCTGAGACTTAAGTTTTCTTGTACGCAATGAAACACACCGTCCATTGTAGGGGTAATTCTGAAAGCAAACCAAAGTGTCAAGAACATTTGTGAATGCTCTGCAAGGTCCGTTTGCAAACTTGTGTGTTCGCGCGATGTTCTTTAAGATAGTATCATTTTTACAACTTCAAACAAATCTCTTTCACTATCAGTTCGACCTTGGTTCATAAATTACCATCGCTGATCTTTGCTACGTAAACGAATCGTTTGAAGCTCCAACTTGATTAAATAAAATACTAGATTGTCTAGAAGTGTAGTTATTTGCGCATGGTGTAGCGTTCCATGGGAAAAGACGCCCTAAAGAGACCCGTGATTTACAATGACAAACCCACAACTCTGGAGGTTTGCATACAATATGTGGCCGAGAAATTTTGATGCCACCAACAACACAATTGGGGCATCATTTTGAGTCGTAGTCAGTTTTTGAATAAACGTTGTGAATTAAATGCCGTATTAGTTTTCAGAAGAGATCGTATGAAATGTATTTGTAGGGAGCACTTTAATAAGTTTGACACCTATCTACCTTGAAGTGTAAATTTCATGGATGACACGGTACATGTGTGTTTCTGTTTTGGTTATTAATCTAGCTCTTGGTATGAGCGAACTCCAACTAATGCATAGCTGATACAATTAATATTCTTCGCCTATAACTTTGGACTAAAAATCATATTCAACATCAAAATTCGTTATTTCATTTAAATTCATTCGCATAATTCAAGTTATTGTGATACTCACACGTATAAAATGTCATAGAAAAGCAGCATAGTTGTCATTCGTCGATATGGCAATGAAGAAATAAGACTAATCAATATTTAGATAGAACTTTGATATGTTTTAAAATGGAATATACTTTACAGTAATCTCCATTACAACGTTCTATTTGTACATTTCCAATGTTTACAAGATGTGATGATAGTCATTTCCACATGTATGCGCTAAAGGTATAAACAATACGCGTATAAATCTTGTTGAATATAGTCCAACAACAGCTGGGATTCCAATAGAAATGAAAAGAGAATATGAATGACTTTTAATTTTTTTTTTTTTTTTTTTTGGAAATGACATGAGGATATGAATTGCAACGCATCACTTTTGCATCCTTATCATGAAAAAATGCTAATGCGCATGCGCTTTATGACTACAAGTATGCAGGCGTAAGGCATCACAGTTCATGCCCACATGTATTTTCAAAAATGAAACTTATTTCTGAATACCCTACCACTCTAACCACACATGTAATTCTATTTCTGAATACCCTACCACTCTAACCCACAGCATAAACACAACAT
>CAJDSM010038083.1:17102-27391 GCA_903981925.1 Ostrea lurida
AAAGGAGATGTATAGCCCTAGGATCTTGCATCGATGTTTATCTCGGTACAGATACCATGTAACGTTTACCCCACGTTATACATATATGTTAAGTTTTAGTAGGTGAACCAAGGTCCAAGCTACGTTTTCCACGTGCGAGATTAATTTACGTTTATCCTGACGTATTCTCTTTCGCTTCTCCTACGCGTCAGCTACAATTTATCCTAAACCGCTATATTCCTACGCTTGAACTAATCTCAGTATTTCGCATATCTTCGAGCAGGACGATTTTTATCCTACGGGTCTCTTCTTACCGTTTCTCTACGACATGGGCAGGCTACGATTTATCCTTACGTATTTCGTACGTTTCTCTACGCATGACTGGAAGCTAACCCCGGTGTTTATCTCTTAGTATTTCCTACGTTTTCTGCTATGCATCAGCTACGTTTATCCTACGTACATCTTCCTATCGATTTACCTCTGACGAGCATGCAAGCTATGCGTTTATTCCTACGTAATTTCTACGTTTCTTCGCTTTTGTTAAAACGATATTCACTGGTTGACGTTGTGTAATTAGTAAACGCATTTTGAAAGCCTCTGTCATTCGTCTGTGGTTACGTCTCTATCGTTGACATCTCTCACGTTTTTAAATGGTTTATTTTTGCTTACGTGGCTATTCTAATTGAGGGAGCAGATACCCAAGGTATAAACGGAGCGACTTATCAGCATGAAGAGGATTGATCTCGTATAGCCACGTATATAAACGTGTTCTTATTTTCGCATCCCGAGATGAAGCTGGGTGTTCCTCTAGCGGTTAGGCTAGTGAGGCGTGCTGCTACGTTTCAAAACCGTTCACTACAATTGGAAACTGAATGTCTCGCGATAACGATGACACAGTGGGTGACTTGGCGCCTTAAATGGATAAGTAGATATAGAAACACTGTAACAAGAAGAGATATGTTGACTGAAGTTTTCAGTGTATAACGGATTAGTTTCCAATATGCTATTTAAAAGAGGGTCTCAGAAATCACGTCACGAGCAGAAATGGATGACAAATTGTAATTAAGCTAAGTTGAGGTGGGGAACACTGTTGAATGGGTAACCTTTTGAAGAAAAACTATATCACGACTCGAAGAAAATGCGAAAAATATGATAATTGTGAAGTCTGCTTTGTCATATTAACCACACTAGCGCGCTCTAACGACTCCTAAATTCTAAAAAATATCACTAGGTCTAACCTCTTACTCACAGAGTAGGTCGTAATTAGTATAGTCATTCACAGGTAGATCCTTAAATAAATAGTTGGGGCTAAGACATTTACATGACAGACGGAGGGTACGTACATACATGTAGTATACTGGGTAGACGACTTTTATCAATTACATTTTTAGAATTAGCCAGGGGTGGAGCGTCCTTTGGAGTTTTAAACGCCATTATTGGGTGGTGAGTGGTCAATCTAGTAGGAATACAATCGTGTATGTGTAGGGGTATATAGAAAAGCAACACTAATTTGTTAAACAGACATTTTCCTGGAGTAAATGCAACCCATTCAATAGTTTGTTGCTTTAGTATGTATTAGGACTTACGTCTCTTTACAAACTGAGCGGTGTTGACTTACGTTTTTCATGATAATTACAAAAATGTTATTCATAATACAGTTATTTTTATCATCACGACACGCTGCAGGAAACTGAAAACTGAAAGAAAAACTAAAAGTGTAGAAACTCTTTTGAGGCACTAGGCTAGCTAGAAAAATTTTACTTGTCTGAGTTGAATTGTACTAGAGTTTGTCGAATCAACTCTTTTGACGGCCCATTACAAGTGTCCTCCATTTACGAGAAGTGGAGAGGTACGATGTACACTTTTTATCTTGGTTTAAATTCAAAATATTATTCGTATTTGCAGGGTCTACGGGAGGGAATAGTTCATCTAAACCACATTGAGTTTCTATACCTATGATAGGACGTTAATTTATGATAGAATACTCTGCTATTTCAGACGAGAGGCAAATGTATATCTGCGGTCATGCATTGACAGCAATTTTTCATATTCTCGGTTGGAGATGGGAAGGGATGTGGGACGAGAAGGTTTATATATCACAAATTCTTAATACGTTTTTGGACGAAATTCTCTCTCTCTCTCTCTCTCTCTCTCTCTCGATCTTGCGAGTGTCTCGTCGTCTCATCTACATATAACGCACTCTCCGGTGCTCTCTCTCTTCGCTCTCTCCTTCCTCCTCAGATCTCTCTCATCTCTCTCTCTCTTCGATGTTGGTCTCATCTCTCTCTCTCAGACAAACAGCTTCATTACAACAAAATTTATCTCGCAGGTCATATTGTCTACACGGCGGGGTCTATTTGATCTAACATCTGAGGGGAGTCGTAGAATTAGGGTGGCATTTGTAGGTATTATAGGAATCGACTTTTTCCTACGTGTTGAACAAATGTCGTGTGCCTTTCAATCTCGAGAGAAATAAAGACCCCGGGTCATTTGATGACCCTCTAACCCCGGTCCTCTTTCACCCAAGGGACGTCATTAATTCGTTCCGTTACATCGCATATAATCAAAAAACTACTTTCCGGCCTAATAAATTTTCTCGTAATTTTGGCTAATGTTGCATTCATTTGCTGGCACGTTCGTGATATACATGCAATCTGACACCTCATTGATTGCCCCGGTGGGGGAGGGGGGGGGGTCTTCAAACCTACGACTCTTTGGGTTACGAGAGAGACGTTTTCCCGCGCTGAGATTCTTCAACCCTTGCCTCCATAGCAAATATATTGTTAATTCCTATCTATTTGAAACACCATACCCTCACCAAATTCCATATATTTAGTTACTCACGTTTAAATTAACTTCTGCACCTGGCAGATCTATAATATTATGTGACCAGTTCATGTATAGGTGGCACCCGCTATCTGTGCATTGTCAAAGAAATAAGTGCATGCTTGTTATATCTCATAGCCCGGGTTGTAGTTACTATTACGAGGAGAAACTGTTCATTAATTTATTTCATGATTATACAAATCTTTTGTGAAGCTGCGCTCTGAATTTCAGGCGCAATATTAAATTTACCATCTCCTCACTATACTGATGGGGTAAAGGTTGGCATTTAAATATTATATATAACCCATCTGATATAATTTAGTTCTAACCAAAAGACCAATTTGTGGAAAATCGCAATCACCATTGATAATACAAGTTTTGACTTGTTCAGAAAAAAGCGAACCACATGACCAGCGGCACTCCTCTGTAGTACATACCAATGTAGATACAGGAAGAACCCCAGCCCCCCCCCCACCCCCGGGGGTTGATTGCGGTGTGTAATTACATTGTTAAAAGGAGGTGTAAGAAAAAGTATCCATTATCCACGTTTTACGTTATAATGCTTAAGTGAGCCTTTAATAAATAAACGGTATACATAGCTCATTTTCTAAAGGATTTTAATAACTTAGACAGGTCCACTTTGTTTTTATCTGTTGGGTATTGAATGATAAAAGAAACTTAAATGAGGTATCTGAAATTTCCTGGGAATAAGTGTGTCCTCTACAAGCACGTTGAAGACGTCTGCGTAATTGGCTCTGTGGATGCCGGGCGTGGATCTTCGCCTGTCCACCTAATACAACATCCGATCATTGAATCTGACTGTTAATCCAGCATTCTGACAAAGAAGCTATTAAGCTAATGCGTCCGTGGTGCATGAAATATTCTCTTTTTACATTTAACACTATGTTGTACACGCACTATAGATTGGGGCCTATTGGAGCAGAGATTGTCGGTAGCTTTCTCTCCTTGCTAGCATATGTAACGCGAGACGAAAGAACCGAGCAACTCTGTGCAAGAGAATGTTTCAGAATTCAGACGTCGCGATGACGCAGAAATTCGAAGATAATCAAGGAAAATAGCTAACAGGGCTCTAAAAACATCCTCTTGTAATTTGGAACACAGCACGTTTGTACTGATCGTAGAAACAGAAGTATTTTAAACTGCAGAGAGAATCTATCTGTATACTGATTCAGGTTGTATAAAAACGTTCTTTCAGTATTAATTATGACTTCTATCATTTTCAGCTGTTTCTGTAATCCTATAACATTAACAGCTTAACCCTCATGATTTAGAAAATAAATATTACCGGCAATAATACTGTTGATTACTTGTCACCTGGACGACACATAGTTTAGCGTTATAGATTATTGTTAAACTTGATTTGTATGTTTATTCAATTTATATTTTTTCTATTGTTAAATACTGTGCAAGACGTTTCTATTTGCCCTATAGCATGAGTTCGTCGTATTTTATAGGGGAGGGGATATAAAAGTTTGTGCACTTTTTCTATGTATTTATTATCGTGAGTATGTTAACATGCTCTTACATGTTGCACACTTCGCTGTTTTAATTGTAAGGTATTTGTCAGTATTTGTAATTTTCTTAAATCAGCTTTTCTCCTTGCCAAGTATAATGTGAAGTTAAATTTAGGTAATCGGTTCAGTATTCGTTTTAAGCATCTTAGTCTCTTTAGATTAGAATTATTTTCTAGATTATAAGTAGGCATTATTTATTATGCCATATTGCATACTTAATTTAGTGTATGTTATATTATTTAATTACTTATTATATTAATTATTATCAATCGATTTTATAAGTGTACTCGAAAGTTTCGGTCTTATAGGAAAACTTATTTAACGTCACAACCAATTAACTCTTTATTATTTAACATGTTCGGAATTGTAATAGTGATCACCATAGGGCAAATTTATTGGGAGTTACGTCTAAAGTACCACATGTAGTTTAGTGCTTTAAGATAATGAAATGACAATACACATGTTTAAGTATAGCACCTTGCAGGTTAAGCGATTATGGGCCACCTCAAGAAAAGCTTGCCACCGAATATGTAAATGATGCAACGGTATGGTTTATTACCACTAATGAAAGTATTAATCTATCAATAAAAATGGAGTAATAATATCGTTCAAAGTTTATATTAGATAAGCTGTTATTTTTTATCTCATCATGATCACAAAGTAAATTGAAATCAAAGTGTAATACATTAGATCAAAGTATAAAAGGATTTCGGTATAAATCAACCTATACCTGTATGTCATCATATTCAATGTAATGTGGGTGGTGGTCTGGTAGAGTTGATAGAAATGCCGAGTTTGAAGCGATTGAATGTAATTGAACGAACAACTAAATTATGCAACCATAATCTGAAAGTCTGATATTAGTCTGCCGAGCGTATTTGACGACAAAAATATAGGAACCCATAGATGTAGCGAATAATTTCGAGCCATTTCCAAGAAAGTGAAATGTACTACCCTCATTGAGCTTTTTGGACGAGCCAATCCCATGTCTCATTCTTCACTGCATCTCACACCTTCAGCAAGTGCCCAATTCGTCGAATTATCATTATGATTAACGTAGCAATCATAAGACTTACAAATGACGGCTGCAAGGTAAACCCTATATCAAAATTTAATGACATCTACGTGTTGGTTACCAAAATTCCAAGAAAACATTAAACCAAGCATGGTCCCCAATCCCCACTCCAAACTGAAATGCAACACACATGACCCTTTTTGAACAGAAACTTACTCATTTCCGTGACATTCGGCACTGTGGGCACTGCTACATTTTTATATCTGAGTGGCAACTAATGAACGAAACGAGTACGTTTATTGTTCGATTTACAGCATAGGAAACTGAACACACTGACACTACATTATATTGTGAATACGTCGAATGCACTGGTTACTTTGAATCGTTAACTTCCTTTCTATGTAGTATATACACCTTCACTGCCTTATGGTTGTTATGGATGTTCCGATTCAGCTTATTTGTGAGGTATATTCGTAAGAACACTAGCTAATAGAAGCATTCATGCTATGCATCGTAATGGCGGAGCACATTTTCATAATGGGACGGCGCGAGGCAACTACTAAACTTAAAATAAATTTGCATAGATTTAATTTGCAGGGTTTAACGAATTCGGTTAAACCACGTCATCACACTTCGTCGCCAAAATTCTAACAAGTTTGGGGGGTATACGAGAGAGTTGCTATCACTAATGACCCTGTCTGTCTTTGTCCGGTTTTGCGGGTTCACTAGTCTGTCCGAATATGTTACTTAACGGTATTCGATCCTCGGTCAACTCCTAAGCTCATTATATGTTGATCGATGATTTGTTTCAATACCCTTTGTCATGGTAATATTTCAGTGATAAACTTTTGTGCTGGTGTTAGACATTTTATAGCATATCATCTACTGAGAATTGATGTACCGTGCTATACGAGTGTTAGATTCAGGCAATTGTATTTTTATCGACCTCTCTCATATAATTTTCGCTTTATTTGCGTATACAAGGATAGTTGCACGAGAGCGCGGGTTGTTGACCTGGGACTTATGCAGTGAGAGGATGCTTACTCCTCATTTTTCAACCCATCAAGTTAATACCCCATGGGCACAGTGCTTTGTTCCGAAACTCCTCCTAAACGACTTTCAGGATTTTTGATTACGTAAATCCTTTGTGGAGTGTTTACGAGGTCTTAATTTATGTAAGTCGGATGGGGATGATTGCATCATTCGTCAGCGTGTTGGTCCTAATATTTAATTTCGACAATTTTTTTGTAGGCAGATATGAAACGTTTGGACTTAGCATTTTCCACAAAATACTATGGCACATGCACGTAATTTGCGTGTTATTGTCCGCATTACTTTCTCTTTTCGGCATTAATGATTAGAACGCTTCTTTTTCACAGGCCACTTTTTATAGAAAACTGTGTATGGGTTGGTTTTAACAATATATATGGAGATTGCATATTGTCAGAGATATTCGTCTTGTTTGGACAATTTTTGTAGGGCAGACTATTGTAATGTAAACGAACAAGTTTTAATATTGGAATATTCTTAGAGAAAGTGATGGCATTCTTTTACTTTTGCAGCTCAAACACGCTAAATAGCCTCCTAAAATAAGTCACTAGAATAATTGCGTTTCTAAACCGCACTCCTTACTCCTCTTTTTATGTAAAATGTGATCGGTGTTCAGAAAAAATATTGTGGCCCGATTTTATGAAACTTATCGGGAAATGGAGTTGATTTAAGTAATGAACAATATAATGACGGAGATGTGGCCAAACTCATGTCAGGCAATATGTGTGAGATACGTGTCTCAAGTGACAACTTTTGTTCCAGGCAGCATTATTTCCAGATATGCAACCAGCTTTTATATGAGACTTAATCTAGGCATCTTCACAATGTATTGCACTCATTAGTTTAATAACGCATCCATTGGTCCACAGATGTAAAACTTACCTCCTGACAATTAAATATAAGATACGAAAGTGACTTACAAATATTCCTCCGCAAGTCCTAGCATTAGATTACATCAAAGATTTCTGTAAATTACAAAAAGCAAGAGGTTGGGCCTGAGAACAACTGAATCTGATTCACCTTATGTGATGGACTTGTGCTCCTGACGGCCGGACACCAGAGGGCGTGGTAAGTTAGATTCAGTGTTGCCTAGGAGGACGTACCAGGATCATGCGCCTGTGACCGGTCACAGACCAGTCTCTACTACCTGTGGCAATATTTGAACACTACTCATGCAGTCCATAATTCTTCATCGGGTAAAGGGAGCACTATCATTCCGTGGGATAATCTATTAATCAATTTGTGGATGAATTGAACGGCCACACCTATTAATCATATACCCGAGGCAACCTAGCATTCTTCGACCTCAAAGGTGGCAGTGCATATTTGGTGAAGCAATCTGTATATTTTATTGGATATTACGAAACTAATCTTACTCATAGATTTACGAAATGCTGCCTTTTAACGTGACTGTTGACCCTGCAACAACAACTTGTCTGTAAATTGATTTGATCTGCATGTTATTTATTGTTAGAACACTCCGGGCGGTCTACCCACCTTATGTAGGATAGTAATGAAATTGCATCCATTACTCAATCTCCATAACACTCATGGCGAGTCAGCCATGTGTGCTATTTATGCCTGGATAAGGTGAATAAACTAACTTAGGTGACTCCATGGCAAACATAATTGTGAAGCGACGGCGGCTATGCTTCGCACTGTCAGGGCTTGAGGCCCAGATATAGAAGTGTGAGATACTTTTTCGATTAATACATTACTGCCACATCATGGCAGCCACCGGGCTATTCTATGTCTGTGATGGATAAATGAACACTTACCTGGGCATAGCATGACACTCGGCTTTTCCCCCGTCCCGGACATTTCGATATACGAGATAATACTGCAACCCTCATTTAGCATTATCTCCGGCCTCTCTATACGACACGCAGGGGATGCTCAGTGGGACTAGAACTCTTCTGAGACCCGGGGAGTCCCATTTATTCTACGGAGTAATTCGAACACTTAATCATTCATGTGCACTCGGGGGCTATTTAATTGGATAATGAACACTTACTCATCATTGCACTCGGGGAGGCTATTTAATTGAATGAAACACTTACTCATCATTTGGCAATGGGTTTGGTCGGTCGTAAATAAGTCCTTGGGAACATCTCGTCCTCTAGATTCAAAGAACACCTTGATTAGGTAGCAATCGCAGAGGGATACCGAGAGCCTTGCGTTATCGAATAAGTTGAGACAGATGAGATAAGTCCGCTACCCACGAGTGATAGTGGGACAATCAGCACCTATCTCTTTCAGGCACTCTCTCGAGATTGTTCTGAGTTGGAATTTAACTTGTGTTATTGTTTTTCACCGTCCCAGCAGGCAATCGCGAGTACCTGGAGAAAAAGTCCACCCGTACCGTCTCTATGACATTGGCTCACCGCACGTCAACCAGACGAATATTCTAAACGTGGAAAGAGAGAGACCTCGTGAGGGTAGAAGGGCTGCCAAAGGTCCAGAAAGTTTAGGTCGACAAATGCATTTGGGGCTCCGGATACACAAGCAAGGCCCTCCACAGGGCAGCGCAGCGACCACATTCGCTCACTGAGCAGGCTTGAGGCGAGCAAGAGGCTGCAACACTTATTATGTTCGAGAGACAGGCTCAGTATTGATTTAAGAATGTCCACACACCTTGCTGTTGACCCGGGGATGGACTAAGATCGTAAACCTATGGTCACCGTTCGGAGGCAATATTGGTCGTGAACCTTATGTAAGGTTCTAATGTCTTAGCGATATATTCGCGCAATAATCAGATAAATATGGAAAGGGATGTGTAAAGGTAAAACATTGCACGAACACATCTTTGAGACTAGCGTTTGACAAATACCGTTCACACAGAGAGCTTATTTTTATAAGGAATCCATTTTCATCTATAAAGTTGGTAGATGTCTTTCATTAATATTTTCCCAGAACTTTGATCCCCTAGTTGGTAGAACTGTCTACTTACATATTGCTCACCCAGGAGGAGTACAATAGTAATATGAACATAACTTGATATCTACCCATCCACTAATAGTAATCAGACGGAAGAATTTCATATAAATTTTCAGGCTTTCCTGGGCATAGTGGTTCTTGAGAAGAAAGATTTTTACAAGATTTTTCCTATATATATAAATGAGCCAGAACATGGAAGACAACTTTCCGTGATCGCTGGCTCTATTTATGGTTATTTCTAGTGCCTCCTTGGGCCATAATTAGTTACCGAATCGTAAATAAATCATTTATTTTGATAGATAAAACGTCGTCAAATATACGAAATGTCGAATTAAAGGCCACCGCTAAAGATTTCTTCTTTTCATGATAGCAGCTTTTGAATGAATTCTGTCTCATAAGAATATAAATAGGTCAGCTAATAGAGGAGCACAATTCGCGTGCTCATTGGAATTCCAACAGACTGTTGGAAGACCTGATTCAGATTGCCAAAACACAAGATATTGTTATATGAGGAACTCCAGCATTCACTTTATATCAACAAGTTTTACTTCAGATTACTTTGTGTGTAGACATCAGAGTGGAATTTAACAACAAAATTTTTTGAATTGCTGATCATAATAAGAATTTTCCTTTTTTCCATTTTTGTTAAAGAAGCAACTTGTCTAAATGTTACAAAGCCTTGTCTTTAATTGTCGTGCGGGATGGTCGTGTAAAGTGTTGAAAAAGTCATATGTTTTGATGTTTTGATATGTGAAAGGTCTGGGATTTCAAATTCACTTGAAGTTCTTTAGAGTTTTTTTTTTAGAATCACATTTGAATTTACTCCACTTCTGGCATATGTAGTTTCACAATACGTCTGAAGTCTTGCTCCTTGACAGCTTGTCAATATTTTCGCGATGGATAAAGACAGGGGTTGGTGGAATTAAAGACAAGGCTTTGTAACATTA
>CAJDSM010038086.1:0-14253 GCA_903981925.1 Ostrea lurida
TTAACAACAGTTCAAAATTAACGGTCAATTAATCATTTTTAGCTTGGAAATGCAGATTCACTTTAAACATTCTGTGTTTGTCTAATTTTACAAATTTCGACCCAAGTTCCTAATTCCTGTTGCGTTAGAACAGAGATCTGAAAAGTACACGACACAGAGTAGTCCATCCACGGACATTCATTGTTTGGCAACCTCGAACCAAACGCTCCACCCTCAAACCTCCATGCTCAGTTTATTAAAGAAAAACCAAAAAGTGTTAATAACAGTTACCTCACCACCGCATTGTTTTATCACATTCCGCTATTTTTTCTATCACATCCCGTAATTCGGCAGTTGAACTGACCTTACCCTCTTAAATTCAAACCCCTGAATACAATGCGTTCACCACGCAATCTACTATTTTTAAAATCCATCATTCTCCTCAACACATAAAAGCCTATTCTTAAACTTAAGTCACACTGTAATCGGTGAGTGGGGAAAAGAAATTAGTTATCTTACCTGAGTGACTTCTCGCTTCCAATTTCCAAATCGCCACGCTACTTTGCACCGTCCGGTCCCTCAGTTTTCAAACAATGGAAAGCGTGCCCTCCTAGAAAAAGCGGCATCGCCAAACCGCATGTCGGTTTTTAAGCCGCACCACGACACAAATCCGAAAGACACAGTGCCACCGCCCGAAGCAGTCCATTCACTCAATTTAACCCCCCCCCTTCCCTCTTTCTTCCTCTTACCAATTGATCCTCTCCATGGTATCCATTTCTCCTCCAATCTTCATTTTACCTTCTTACAAACAACTTTAGGCCTTGGTCTAGCGGACTCTCTCTCTCTACTCTCCCTCTCTCTCCTCTCTCCTCTCTCTCTCCTCTCTCTCTCTCTCTCCCATTGCACATTATAATAATGAAAAAGAAAGAACAGAAAATTTGTAACGACACCCACCTCGTTTCCTCTGCCTATACTGAGTCCTCCGCTAATCAAAAAAATACATATCATACAAAGCTACCACTTCCCATTGCGAGTCCCTCTAATAGGCGGCCATGCCGACACCGTTTCTGACCGCCTCAAACAATGTCATATTTGATTTCCATCCTTTATTGTTACACATGTCACACTAGCGGTATCTTGTCTACATCGAGTTCAGGCAAAAATTCTTTGACACAACTCTCACTCTTGCTCCTTGACGTTACCAAGCTCTGTCCGACGACTCACCACGCAGCACTTACACTCTCTCACTCATCCGTCAAACAAGCACCTACCGACGCCCTCTGCTATCTCCGTTTACACATCAAAGATGCTTCACCAGAAAACATACCCACTCGTTTCCACACAACCATGAGACTGTCGATACACTCACTAGAAACTGTCAATCGTGTTCAGAATCGAACTTGTACCTACTGAAAAAATCTGCTTTAAAACGAACGTCATATACTAGCAACATTCAATGCTACCGGCTAAACAAAAACATGACTTCGAGCCCTGTGTTTACATTGCTGCAGAACTGTAAGTTGATTGCTACTCTCCACTTGTAAACACCTCAACAACATGATGTTCCAAATTTTTGCCCTGACATTACAAAGCTACCTCACAGTGACGCACTTCGTTCAACAACATTAAAATGGAACATCTAAGATGAAAACTTTTTTTAGCTCCAGCAACGGTGTCCACTGCCCCTTAATAGTACCACCTTCTATTCACCATCCGCCTTCTATCGCACACACCGACTTCAACTCGCTCAACTCATACTAGTTTTCATCCATTTCCCCCCATTTTCGCGCACTTCGTTTAAAAGGGAAATTCGTGCATCGGTTTTTTTCCAACCTTCTCCATACAACCACATACCATACTTTCGCTACCTCAGCCCTGCCAAGGTTTTCGGCCACTCCGCTCCCCAACCAACCCATCTTCCAGGTCGGACGAGCCGGAGTGACCGAAAAACCCCCTTGACTACGCGAAGATTCGACAAAGATCCGAACAAACCTTTTAGACATATTTTAACTAACTCATATTTTTGCCAGTATCGGACTGTTAAGAATTCAATCGTTTTTCCTTTCTTTCAAAATCAAACTTCACCCCCCCCCCCCCCCCCCCCGGTGAACTTCCATGCCGGCACCGTGCCACTAACTACAATTTATACCGACAGTGGCGGACCAATTGTTCGTACCTGTCCACTGCATACACCATTCGCATTTCTTACTAGTATACCAACAGAGACGAAAACTAACGCTTCTCTGGGTCGATCTCTCCTAATGCCATATTTTAAGCACAAAATAAAGCTTTTGTCTATTCCCAGCCATTCAAGAACTGACTTAAACACAGTACTAACAGTACCGGACGCTCTGGGGGGCGGTCGGTGTCCATGATCCATGCTCTCAGCTGTCCTGTATCTGCCTAACCTTCCTGTCCTGCTTACTGTACAATTCGCATCACACAAGGCTGCATAGACAGCAATTGTTGCAATTTACCACATTAACAACCATGCACCGCAGCTAACTCTTCTCGTTCCTATTTTTCATTTACTTCAATATTGCGACCCAAACTCCGACATAAACCCATCATGACACCGTAAATTGGCCACTCTTTTTCCTCTCTCTCCCTGTCTTGAAAAGTTTACAGAGTGCTCCCGCTAATACGCATTCAAATTTCCGCTGCAATAAAACTTTAAAGTGCCACTGGATCTCTGCCCCTAATTTCCTGTAAAAGTTCCTGGCAGCCCTCGTCTCGCTCCTTCCAAATGTCCCGCCTGTCTAGACTTCATAAATAACAGGGATGAAACGCCGTCTCACTCTCACATTTTGCATCGGAAACGAAAAGGAAGACTTACAAACTTAAAAATGACAACCTTGATATACCTCAAATTATGGTTAAAGCAGCTGTTGTTACATATTCAAATTGATATAATCCGGTAATCTTTTAATTTTTACGCCTCTTTATCATAAATCAATACATCAACGCAATGTTACGTCACCAATTTTGAAATGTACACGAAAAAAGACCGTCAAGGTCCGTAAGATTTGCGTACCCCAAAACCGGTGACGTAGGCCAAACCCGCGACCTACTTAATTAAGGGTTTCTTTATCGGGACAATACCCTTCCGTGACCACGTGGACTCCATCTTCAGAACCATTGGAACCCCCCCCCCCCCCCAATTGTCTTCAATTTTGTTCTTTATAAAACGTGTTAAATGACTTGAAACTTGTGAACATAAAACTTTAACACAAATTTTTCCTATCCCTAAATTTTTGCATTAGTTACGAATTCTTTGCTTTGAATATTACCCAGAAATTGAAATCTTTCAAAACAAAACTTGCTTTATAATTGTGTATTTTTTCACTGTAAACAACTGTATCGTTCGGCAAACAACGCTGTTGTTGCTGTTCACTTAGTTACTACGATGACACACTGTTTTGCTTTTGCTGTACACTAAAGGTTACATGTTAATTGTAAGATACTGTGACAAGCTGTTTTGTTGCTGTACACTTAAAGTTACATGTAATTTAAGATACTAGTGACAAGCTGTTTGTTGCTGTACACTAAAGTTACATGTAATTGTAATATTGGTAACAAGCCTGTTTTGTCTGCTGTACACTAAGTTACATGTAATTGTAAGATTACTGGTACAAGCTGTATTGTTGGCTGTACACTAAAGTTACATGTAATTTGTAAGTACTAGTGGAACCAAGCTGTTTGTTGCTGTACACTAAAGTAGCATGTATTGCTAAAGATACTCAAGTGACAAGCTGTTTGTTGCTGTACACCTTAAAGTTACATGTAATTGTAAGCATACTTGTAACAAGCTGTTTGTTGCTGCTACACTAAAGTTTACATGTAAATGTTAAGATTCTGATGACAAGCTGTTTGTTTGCTATACACTAAAGTTACATTGTAACTTGTAAGATACTGGCAACAAGCTGTTTGTTGCTGTGCACTAAAGTACATGCAATTGTAAGATACTTAGCGACAAGTGTTTGTTTCCTGTTTATTTAAAGTTACATGTATTGTAAGGATTTACTAGCGACAACAGCTGTTGCTTCCTGTTACACTAAGTTACATGAACTTGTAAGCATACTGGCAACAAGCTGTTGTTGCTGTTTGCACTAAAGTTACATGCAATTGTAAGATACTATGACAAGCTGTTGTTCCTGTTACACTAAAGTTACATGCAATTTAAGATACTAGCGACAAGCCTGTTTGTTTCCATGTACACTACAATTACCATGTAAGTCGTAAGATACTGGCAAACAAGCTGTTTGTTGCTGTACCTTAAAGTTACATGTAATTGTAAGATCTTCTGATGACAAGCTGGTTGTTGCTATACACTAAAGTTACATGTAATTTCGTAAGATACTGGCGACAAGTTTTTGTTCTTGTACACTAAAGTTACATGTAATTGTTTTAATACTAATGACAAACTTTTGTTTGCTGTTCACTGAAGTAACATGTAATTGTAAGATTACTGGCCAAAAGCTGTTTTGTTGCTGTTTATTAAAGTTACATGTAATTGTAAAGATACTGCGACAACACTGTTTGTTGCTGTACACTAAAGTTACTGTAATTGTAATGATACTGGCAACAAAGCTTGTTTGTTTTGCTGTACACTAAATAGTTACATGTTAATTGTAAGTACTAGCGAACAGACTGTTTGTTGCTGTACACGAACAGTTACATGTTAATTGATAAGATACTGGCCAACAAAGCTGTTTGTTTGCTGTTTATAAATTACATGTAACTTGTAAGATACTAGCGAAAAGCTGTTTGTTGCCTTGTACACTAAAGTTACATGTAATTGTAACGATACTGTGACGAGCTGTCTTATCCGCTTGCAAGTCCGTTTAGGAATGTGGACAACAATATTTTGGAAAGACAGACCGGACAACAGGATGAACCTACAAACCCCTTCAATCTTCGTTTGCGGGGTACTAATATTATTACTTAAACAATAAGGAGATGGGCAATATATACACTTATGTGTCAGAGCGGACGCCCAGTAGTTATATTTAAGAAATAAAGATATCATTTTAAATATTCTATCGGGATATAAATACCGGGTTTGGTCCACGTGATCAATTCCATAAGCCCGAAGGCCCTTTATGGAAAATTGATCACTTACCAACCCGTATTTTATATCCCGATAAATATTTTTAAAATGATACCTTAATTTTACTAGGAGCTGTGCGACAATACCGGTATTCCGATATTATTGCGATTCGTTATAAAAAATATCATATCGCGATACGTTTTTTCAATACCGGTGATATCGCCCGAAGATGAAATTACATTAGACTCGAGATTTCGTTCGCATTTCAAATATTACGTTTTCATAATGGTTGAACATTTTCTGTGTTATGTTCAAAACACTAAGACATAGTTTGTCTTACCTCCAATAGAGCAACGGACGCGAAGTTAAGCAAACCAGGTCTATATTTGTCTGACCATCTCCAAGAACGATCATTTTTTTAATTACAATTATGTCTGCCATAGAAAATCGATCTCTAAAATCAGATGATTGACAATAAGAGAGGAAAATCTTCATTTTAAAATATTGCATACATATCGCAATACATTTGAAAAATATCGCAATATATCGCCGATACCAAAATTTCCACCCCGATACGCAGCCCTACCCTTATACTTATTATTTACCATTTTTGATCCGATATTCATTGCTGGAATTGTCGTTCAGCAACATGT
The DNA here is from genome assembly GCA_903981925.1 of Ostrea lurida. NCBI lineage: Eukaryota > Metazoa > Mollusca > Bivalvia > Ostreida > Ostreidae > Ostrea > Ostrea lurida. The sequence continues at coordinate 5,683 of CAJDSM010038086.1, forward strand.
TTCCATTACATTTCAACATTGTTGACCCACATAACGCCTTCGTCTCAAAATGACGAAAAACACCAAAACAAAGTTCCATGAAATGAAGAGCTGTTTTAATTATTAGAGCTAAAAAGCAATATATCTAAAGAAAGACATATACATTTCTTCAAAAGCCTATGGTATTGATTGAAAAAACCCTCTTCCTTGATGTCTAATTTTGCAAAAAACCTGATTTAATTTGAATTCTGGCGGAAGTTTGGGGTGCGCGCCCAATATTTACACTAACAGTTGTGATGCGTGTTCATTTTGAAAGTGCAGACAGTTTGTTGAATGATTCTTGAGAGATATTTTCGTGGACATTTCGGAGTTAACAGAAGACTGCAGGTTGGGTGTGGGGAACATGAAAGACAGGGCGGCACTCGTCAGGTGTAGGCAAATAATTCACAGCAACAGGACAGGAGGACGCAGATGGAACATCTCCTGAAAGAACTGACATAGGGCCTAGCAGCACGAAGGTAGGTGACGATCGGGGAATTGTTGACAACACTGAGCTCACTGACAACGCTTCTGTTGACTCGATAGATTTTTCTTATAGGTTTCCAAAGACACCTCGCTTCGCCATGCCCCACATCCCCCAAAGATGATCTTGCCGTGAATGCGAAACCGGCATCACTCATGGCTGTGATGCCGTGCCGCAGGCTTGTGAGTGCGTTGTGTAGGTTTTGATATACATGAGGACTTACAAATATCATCGACATAAATCCAGAGAAGGACCTTTTTCGCTTAGATTGTTGTACCACATGATTTCAAGCTGGAAGAGAAGAGTGCGTCTTGTAGCATGTGTTTTTAAAGTGGTGTTGGCATGGGATCTGATTTGCTCATCAGCATTGAGGTTATTTTTATTGGACATTTGTATCAATTTCAGATTCCTGGAAATTTCATTAAATTCGTTTGCGATGGAGCTTCATTACCATCAAATTCCACCCTGAAATTTTGGTTGTTGTGCTTTCCATGACCGTTAAGCGTTGCGTATTCCAGACCATTTTCATCCTTTGTGAAAGTGAAATGCAATGAATCCATGTACCGCCGCGGATGTCTACGCAACTGATTGGTTTAATATTCTAAAGCCACGGCAAATGAAATGCATTGAAAAGATCTGTACCACCACCATATTTGCCGCAGTACACACAGGCGAAGATTAAGAGCACGTTGTTGAAATAGCGAAGCGATTCTTTGTTTGATCCATCTTTACTGGAATGATATCTTGTGATGGATTTGTGGGCCCTGGATGCTCGGTTTTTGGTCATACATTTTTAACAGCCCATCCATACATAAGTAAGACGTTTTTATAGATATATTTTTGTTTTTTAGATGAAAATCCCAAATGACTGGAGACAAAAAATAAAATCATAAAAATATTTTGTGTGTTTCCTAGGCCCCCGTCATAGTCCTAATAGACTTAATCCTGCTAATTACCTTCAGTAAAAGTAGTACCGATAACCTTACTTCAAACATATATTCATAACGCACAGCTGCTGACCTCTGTTGACCCCATATAGGTATTTTATGGAGTGATAAATTACAGTATTGCTCATAATAGTCGTTTATATAGGAGAAAACAGTTGCAAATGTAAATATAGCGCGATGTTGTGTTACGTAACAATGCGATATTAAATAGTGTGTGGCACTGTCGATCTAAACTTGCACAAAAAATTGGTGTTGAATTGACAATATGCACGAGTTTAGATGGAAAATACCACCCATCATTAGACCTGTAGTATGATTGTATATATTGATCTGGACATGGAATGAGATTCTATCAGAATCACAGAGGTTTGATTACATATACTAGCGAAACCTACAATTGATTCCTGACTGCGCATTAGTAGAGGTGGGTGATTAATCATTGTGTATAGCTACAGTCCCCCACTTTACATAACTTTGTACGGATTAATTTGCCTGCAAGATGAGTATTTCGCAAAACAACTTTTTGATAAAAATCCTAAATTGATAGAATTAAAAATAAATTAACCTTTGATTCGTTGGAATTTATTTTTGTTGTATTTTGTTACCAGTGGACTGTTCACTACTTAACGAACATGATCAATCTCATAAATCCTATGAATAATGTAAAACAGAGAGTAGGGCCTACACGAAGCCATGTACACACCACAGCCAAAGGGAAAGCACCCCCTCGACCGGCCACACCCGCCGCGAGTCCCACACCCCGATCAAGCGAACGGAACAGCCAAAACCAGCACGTAAAGAACGACCCAACAACCTACACGAAGCACGCCAGACAGCTCCCGCCAAACGACAGCCAGCGACAGACAGCGACCCGCCAAACGACAGACAACGCCCCGCCAAACGACAGACAGCGACCCGCCAAATGACAGACCAGATGCCTAATATATTGGAAGAAGAAATACCGCATTTGGAATTTTAATTTTCGCCATTATTTACTTATTTTACCGGTCAATATTTCAGATTGCATGAATCAGAGGTGAAGCCCCCGAGCTGTGACGTCAGTTTACCGCTGTTATCAGAGGTGAAGCCCCCGAGCTGTGACTTCAGTTTGCCGCTGTTATCATAGGGTGCATGAAACTGGCTCCTGGCGTCCTCATCACATAAAGGTAATAATGACAACTATTAACTATTGATAAAGAACTTTATGATTTTGATATCGACATGCTGATGCAAAATATACACAATGCAAAATCTGAAACGTCGATATACACATTCTAATTCACAAAACGGACGACTAAGTCCAATCGTAACTGTTTTGTGAGGAGGTGGAAAGTACACATTACATCCTGATCTGGATTTCTCGTGGGGGAAAATGTACTTAAGTCTGAAATTTTACTCAAACTTTGACTGCTCAACTATAAGAAAATCAATTTAAAGCGATTCATTTGAAAAATCCAAGCCATAGCATCAGCATGTTGTCTGGTTCGTCTTATAATGCGTCACGTGATGCAATCTTTGAAAGAGATTCGTATCTCAATGCAATATATTCTGCATATGGCTGCTACTTTAAATATGTTCCCCCATCCAGAACATTTTGTCGGGATCTATGTTCACCCAGAACCTTTTGTCGGGATCGAATGTTCACCCACCCAGAACTTTTGTCGGGGTCTAACCGTAGTGTTCCCCCGCCCAGAACTTTTTGTCGGATCTATGTTCCGCCCACACAGAACCTTTTGTTCGGGATCAATTTCCCCCACCCAGAACCTTTTGTTGGGATCTATGTTCCCGCCCACCCAGAACCTTTTGTTCGGGATCTTTGTTCCCGCCCACCCAGAACCTTTTGTTGGGATCTATGTTCCGCCACCCAGAACCTTTTGTTGGGATCTATGTTCCCGCCCACCCAGAACCTTTTGTTGGGGATCTATGTTCCCGCCTACCCAGAACCTTTTGTCGGGATCTATCGTTGTAGCTGTCTTATGTTGTTCAGTTCACGATAATGATAGTATTTTTTGATAACAGGCGCGAATCTAGAAAATTTTAAAAAGGTTGGGGAGGTTTGAGGGAATAACGTGTTTATCAAACCATGACAAAAGAAAACGTGCACTCATTGTATGTAGAAACTATATATCAAGAACTTCGTTTCCCCAAAATACCCCAATACATTTCCCGAAGAATACTAGAAGGCCATATTGGTCAATTCAGAAACCAATTCGAACAATGCAGAAGTGAAAAAAGCAGAAGAGGCATAGATAATGAATTTCAAGGATTGTCCTATAAAATAAAAGGGTTAGAGCGACTGATCGAGGAGATTGGTCCCAGCATGTTCATTTACTATGCAAGTGGAAAAGACTTGGAAGACAAAATACCCAGTAGTGTAAAAGAAATCGAAATATGATACCCTTGACACTTAAAAAAATTCTGTAATATAGTTGGAGCGAAGGGGATGTTGAGTTATTTCATTTTCAATATATATTCATTTAACGTAATACAACAGTTGTGTAGGCCTCCCTCGGTCATGCATGACCATGGATGGTGACCCTCCATCCATCAGCAGTTCTTGTCTGCTCGGCTTGAGCATTGCCTCTTGTGATTGTAGAGACCAATGCGAGATTTGTTGCATTGGTCGCCTCTGTGCCTTGGTTCTGGTCTGTTGGCTGTTGTTTTATTTCTGCGAACTAGCGTCTCTCCTGCCACCGCTGTCAGCTTCTCCTCGCCAGCGTGCAGCTGTGTGTGAACAGTGCTTTCTCTGCACTGTACGGTCTTTGTTACCCCCCCCCCCCCAGAGACTTTGTGATGTTGCCGAGCGCTATTCATGTCTTTCTTGCAACACATCTTTGTACCTTAGCTGTGAGTTGCCAGTGCTTCTTCTTCCGTTCGACAAGTTCTCCGTAGAGGGCGTCCTTTGGGATTCGACCATCCTCCATACGGCGAACGTGGCGTATCCAGCGCAGCCGACGTTGTCTCAGTAGAGTGTATATGGTGGGGAGGTCATCGACAAACAGGATGTCAGTGTTGTTCACCTTGTCCTGCCAGGTGATACCGAGTGTGCGTCGGAGACTTCTAAGACAGAAGGTATTAAGCCTTTTCTCTTGACGGGCGTACGTGGTCCACGTGACACTGCCATACAGTAGGGTGCTCAGAACGTAGGCATTGTACACAGCCATCTCCATCTTCACAAACAACTTTGGATTGGTCCACACTCTTGATGTTAGGCGAGCTTGTGTTTCAACTGCCTTCCCGATCCCTACATCGATCTCCGCGTCCAGGGAGGGGTTATCACTGACGATGGACCCAATGTATGTGAACTAGTGGGCAACTTCGGCATAATAAGCGAACTGTGTTTCTCTTATGAGGACTGTGCGGACCTTTGTCCTCTCTGTTAGGTGGGCAGGATTGAAAAGCATACCATCTGATCTGGTCCACGGGTAGATACCTAGCTGCAGAACTAGCTCTCTGAAAAATAGTGGGACAGATCAGAGAGTTACAAATACACAGATCAACAGACAAAATGAACATGAATGCTGTTTTTTTTTTTTTTTATTGTAAGGGACTTTAATGAATATTTTAAGGTATGTTTGAACAAATACATGTTAGGAAGATATGTAAGAAATTTTTATGGCTCGTCGATGCAGGATTACAACGATAGAAGGCTCATCATGCCAACTTTCTGTGCGCTATAAAAATCAAAGGTTTTAATTAGGGGTGGATCTGTAGCTCTCTGATCTGTCCCAATATTTTTTTCAGAGAGCTACAGTTCTGCAGCTAGTAGATACCCTCTTCGGTTGTGCCAAAAGCATGTATCATCAGGAGTGCATAGAAAATCCCAAAGAGGGTTGGGGCAAGCATACAACCCTGTTTGACCCCGCTTTGTATGTCGAAGGGTTCAGAGAGGTTACCGTTGAACTGCACAGCCCCCGTCATGATGGAGTGGAAGGACTCGATTAAGCTGTGCAGTCTTGGGGGGCAGTTAATCTTTCGGAGGGCCTTGAACAGGTCATCTGTGCTGACAAGATCGAAGGCCTTGGTGAGGTCGATAAATACAATGTACAGCAGCATGTGCTGCTCTCTGCTCTTCCCTTGGAGTTGACGAAGGGAGAAGACCACATCAAACGTGAACCTCTTAGTTTGAAAGCCACACTGTGATTCCGTATAGACAAGCTCAGCCAGCTTCTGCAGGTGGATAAGAAAGACCCCCAGCGTAATCTTTCCAACGATGCTGAGGAGGGAGATGCCTCTGTAGTTGTTGCAGTCGCTTATTTCGCCCTTGTTCTTGTACAGTGTGACAATCTTGGCATCTTGCATGTCTTGCGGCATAGCTCCGTCTCTGCAGCATTGGCAGAGGACTTCGTGCAAAGGGTGCAGTAGGATAGTTTTGCAGCATTTGATGAGTTTCAGAGGGATACTGTCGTTTCCTGGTGCCTTGCCTGCGGCCAAACTGTCAATAGCCTTGCTCAACTCGTCCATGGTTGGTTCTGCATCGAGCTCTTCCATTACTGGTATGCATTCAATGGCTTTGAGAGCTGCTGGAGTCACTGCATTCTCTCTGGAGTAAAGGTCGGGATACTACTAGTAGTAGTGTTTCACCTATCACTCCATCTGACGGCCTTGGTCAGTAATGACTTCCCCAGTGGAGGATTTGAGTGGGGTGTCTTGTTCTGTGATGCCACCAAACATCTTTCTGATGTTGCTCGCTTCAGCAGCTGTCTGGATCGTCTCCCTGAGCTCAGTCCAATATCCAGTACTCACTGGCGCAGCGTCTGCTGCTAAGATTGGCCTTGCTCCTGGTAGCCCTGAGACGGTGCAGATTCCTTTCAGTGGGTGACTGCTTGTACTCCGCGAGTGCAGCATGTTTGACTTCAATAACTGGGATCATCAAACCAGTCGTACGACTTAGAGGTTTTCTTCCCCAAGGTAGTCAAGGCGTTGCAATGGATGGTGTCTCGCATAGTTTCCCCATTACTCCGTAGCAGTGTCTCTGGGCAGTGATGCATCGCATTCTTTCTCAAAGTCCTTTGCCGCCCCCCCTCCCAAATCTTTCCTTAGCCCCCTTGCTGATGTCTTAACCCCCCCCCCCCCCCACCTTCCTTTCAACGGTGAAACTTATTCCTGCAGCATACAAGGGGTGGTCCGTGTCGCAGTTTGCATTGTGGTAAGATCGTGTGTGGAGAAGTTTTCACAGAATTCATCCTTAGCCTTCGGAGAGGCAGGCAGCGTTGGGGCATACGCACTGAAAAGGGTGATGGGGCCATCGATGGTGTTAAGACCCTCCGGGAGGGTAAAGAGTTGATCAGAGCCATTGCTGTCTTGTTCGACCATGTTTAGCAAGCTGTTCTTTATTACAACGCCTACTCCATGTTCCCTGGGCTCATCAGAGCTCTTCCCTTGCTAGTGGATTGTGTAGTCCTTCTCCTTTAATGTGCCAGTATCAGCGAGCCGTATTTCTGCAGAGCGGCAATGTCGACATTCAGTCTCTTGAGTTCATCGTTGATGACAGCTGTTTTCTGGCGACATCGATGTCCTTAGGGTTTTGGGTAGAGCCTGGCATCATTGTCGGTCCAAATGTCCGAATGTTCCAGCATCCCAGTTTTAGAGATGGCCCCTTTCTTGGATGTTTTCTTTTGTTGTTGCCTGGTAGTTAACGATCTGCTTGTCGGACGTTCTCCTAATCGCCATGCACGCAATGAAGAAAGCATACCGTGGCGGGACAACACCTTACTGGCTGAGGGCTGCCCAGCTTGAGGCGGGCGGTAGCTGTCCAATGTGATCGAAGATCTCTCCCACCGTCGGAAGTCACCCCTGGCGCCACGCTCTACGCCAATTGAGTGTTGGCTTATAACCGGTAATTGTTCCTTCCCGTGTTTTGTCGACACCAAGTGATTAGCGATGCTGATGTATACTTACCAGGTGCAGATGTGAGTGTGTAGCTGAATGGTCTGGATGGGTGTAAGCCTGGGCATTGTAATATGGAGGACAAGCTGTTCCCATGAAACAGCCCCCCCCCCTCTCCACGCTGTCAATGTGATCTAAATGAAAGGCAAGCCAATACAGTTTGGCAGCAGCAGTGTCGCAGGACTTGCTGAATATGTGCTAAAGTTCAGCAGCAAATCACCTTAGGGACTCCGGCTCCGGATTTCTCCTGTGAATAGTCGCCGACAACAGGTACTTGGCCCTTGGGCAGGTAGTACTGGGATACAGGATATTAGTAGCAGCAAAGGCTGACCTGACCTTACAACAGTTAATGAGTACAGAAACGAACGTTTATCGCAATGTGATGTTAAAACTCTTAATTCTATAAATAAATCATTCCATCTCTTTTCCTGTGAAATATTACGGCAATAAAAAAGTTGAGCACAGATCTAAAGATATTCCTTTGCTGCAAATCAAGAACAATCAGTAATCGGAACGTAAAGTGACGTGAATTTCTGTCACCCAGCATCAGTCTGGTTTCCTCCAAAAGTGTCCGCCTCAACGAAAAGTGTTTATTATACCTACATATACCTACATACCGATACACCGCGGTTTATCACGTGGGTGAGCAACAATAAGGAAGCCTGTAAAGGTCGCGTCATTGGTCGTATTCCAATTCACTCATTCATGGTACATGTTTATATACTAATTCCGGAGAAAGGTAGATAAAATATTTGTAAATTATGAAAAACTTAGTACATGTACTTAGAAATATTTTGTGAGCTTTGAGACGGGTCTAACAAAGAGCAGTGATAAGATTTGGAGTCGGGGCAGGGGTGGGGTGAATTTTTTCCCGGGTAGGTCGCATATTGAAGTGGGTTTAATTTAGGCCTAAAATTCTGCTTATCAAAACATTCTGTGGTACGGATTTTTAATACTAGTGATCGAGTTTTCCTACATGTTTCGTATCCTGTTCTCTACCGTTTTGTGTTTCCGTTTTGTTTATTGTGTTTCTTTTCGGCTGCTAAATTTATACACTTTATAGAAGGGGGTGGGGAAGAAATACCAGTCAAAGGTTAGAATTTTGATAGATGGTCTTTAATTTTTACTGATTTAATTAATGACTTTTATGCCAGTTGAAATATTTTTTTCTAAAATACTAACTATATATTGCCGAGTCCGTTGTTTTTGCTATTGAAATTCACGTCCGTGTGT
>CAJDSM010038088.1:0-10308 GCA_903981925.1 Ostrea lurida
CGAAATGGACCTGGAATAAATAGAGACCAGTACATCGCGATTCAGCTGCATCGCAATGTATCGTTTCACCCCTAATGCTCAGATTGGAAGAGGATGACTCCTATTGATTTCCAAATTGTTGATGGAGTTATGGGACATTGAATTTTTTGTGTGTATTACCTATTAGTCTTCATTAATGGAAAATATCTTTGCATTAAGGGGATCTATCATCTCAATTCAGTATACCTATATGTGTATCAAATATAATTGACCCTTCTGATGAATAAAGAATAATTATCCCCTCGAGTTGCGGATGGGATATAGCATCGCTGCCGTGCGGATGTGTGTGTGTGTCCGGAACCTTGTGAACAAGATAGAAGCAAGGGTATTCATCAGAGAATCATCAAACCTTCCACAGAATGTTGCCCATGGAGAGAGGCTGAACCCTATTGATTTTCAAGGTCAAGGGGCAAAGGTCAAGGTCAATATGGACTATTGACTAAAATTCTTGTGAACAAGATAGAGGGCCCAGCATTCATCAGAGAATCATCAAACCTTCCACAGAATGTTGCCCATGGAGAGAGGCTGAACCCTATTGATTTTCAAGGTCAAGGGGCAAAGGTCAAGGTCAATATGGACTATTGACTAAAATTCTTGTGAACAAGATAGAGGGCCCAGCATTCATCAGAGAATCATCAAACCTTCCACAGAATGTTGCCCATGGAGAGAGGATGAACCCTGTTGATGATTTTCAAGGTCGAGAATCAAAGGTCAAGGTCACTATGGACTATTGACTAAAGTTATTGTGAACAAGATAGAGGGCCCAGCATTCATCAGAGAATCTTCAAACCTTCCACAAATGTTGCCCATGGAGAGAGGATGAACCCTATAGATTTTCAAGGTCAAGGGGCTAAGGTCAAGGTCACTATGGACTATTGACTAAAGTTATTGTGAACAAGATAGAGGGCCCAGCATTCATCAGAGAATCCTCAAACCTTCCACAGAATGTTGCCCATGGAGAGAGGATGAACCCTATAGATTTTCAAGGTCAAGGGGCTAAGGTCAAGGTCACTATGGACTATTGACTAAAGTTATTGTGAACAAGATAGAGGGCCCAGCATTCATCAGAGAATCCTCAAACCTTCCACAGAATGTTGCCCATGGAGAGAGGCTGAACCCTATTGATTTTCAAGGTCAAAGGTCACTCTTGGCTATTGCTTAAAAATCTTGTGTGGCGAGGGGATGCTACGCTTGTGTTGCCTTGTTATATTATAAACGAAAATTCAGAACAAACCTATATGTTTAAGACCGGGCTCTTTGTATGAAAGTACTTTTATTTGTCCAATTGTTTTGTGGACATTACAATTTGAAGTCGTTTTTCTTTAACAGATTGTATCTGATGTAGGTAACATTTTGTGTTGGATAAGTCCCCCCTCCCCCTAACTGTCTGTATATGATTCTGTAGCACTTTATTACACATTGCCAAATTATGTTCTTTTCAGTACTTTATATGCTATACATATATATATCTACATATTTTACTATTGTGGAACTTTGGGTAGGAAAACCATGGCCTAGTTCTCCTATGAGTAGTGCTTTGTAGTAGATCTTTTTTCTTTGTAATTAGGAAATACATCTTAATTAATAGTTAATTTATTTTGAACCATTTACATAGATATAACTTGATATTTGAAAAATCTTATTTATAACCCAATTAAAGTCGGGGAGAGCTTATGATATGCCTTTAGGTGGATGTTTCATGCAAAAATGTGAATAAACAGCATTATTTGTATTAGCAATATTAGGTCACTCAGGTGACCTAGTGTGATCAATTCTTTACCCATTGCTGTAAGTTTTAAAATAACATTAACATCTTGGCAGATGCTACAAACCAATTTTTATGCCCCCATGATCGAAGATCGGGGGGCGTATTGTTTTTTTGTCCTGTTCCTTTCCCCTTCTTCACTTCAATTCTTAATTAAAATTAAATCTCCCAGCTCATTCTATTTGTATTTTCGCGTGCGGAAAATAAACAAAAATCGATGAGCTGGGAGATTTAATTTTTAATTAGCTTGTTTTCTGTCATTCTGTCTGAAACTTTTATAAACTCGGCTACAAAAACTTGTGAATGGTAAAGTTATTTTTTAGGTGCCTTTCCCTGATATTCCCCACCTGTACTCCGTGCTGAGCTTAAAATTGTTATGTTTCTCTTTAGTAGTACAATACCTTTACGAGATGAAGGTACACAAAAAGACATTTTTTCTGATCTCTCTGAACTTTAAGTTTGACCTATCTTATCAAAAATCTTTATCCTTAGCTATAACTTTAAATGGTAAGTACTAGGGCTTTCTTATATCATTGATTAACAACATTTATATGCTCCTTATTTGTTAACGAAGTACCCTTCGGGTCCGCTGGGTATACATACATCTTTTGCTCTCTTTGTACCTTTTCTACTAAGAAAACCTGCATATTGCTTTGAACTTAGACCTAGCTGATTCAAAATTTTAACATTAGCATAACATTTGAAGTGCAAGAGTTAGGCATTCCATAATTCTTGCCAATGTGTATTCGTCGGTAATGTAGGAGGAGATGCCGGTGTGGGGGGATGCTTGGGGGTGCCGGGGGGGACACGGGGAGGGGGAGATGAGACGATTGGCACCTTGAGACCTTGGAATTTGGAACCACCTCATGGGTGTAAAAAAAACTATGTGTTATGTGATTGGGGGGCCATAGACGTTCGTGGGAATGGTAAGGGGGCATAACGCATTTAGTTCATATTTTCACTTATGCATAATCCTCATACTGAAGCCTCACATTATCCACTTAAGCAGATATGGATATTGGACGTTGGGGCATTCTGTTGTTCTCTTCAAAAAACACAACATCAGTTTCGTGTTTCACAAACACATCTTGTTTGTACAAAAAATGCTATGTACAGTTGTAACATCAGGGGTCAGGAATTCATGTCCTAGGGGTGGGGAGACTCTTACATGTATGTATCATATATTGAAAATGCATTTTTTTTTTCTTTTAAATCTTCTCAATTCCTGAATATTAAACACACTGAAATGAATGCATGGTTAAATATGGGAACAGGCTCTTCTATCGAAGTTGTAAAATTCTTTTTTGAGGGTCAGGGTTTCAAGTGCCAAGGTGGATCTCTAATATGAGCCAGTGGAGATGATGTATGGGTATTATTATTTTTTTTATTTCTGTTCCTGACTCCTGTACGTCAAACAACAACACTAAATAGATTGTACATGTAATATTGACGAGAGACGTTTTCGAGACACGTGGGTTTCCTCCGGGTACTCCGGTTTCCTCTTACTCCATTGAATAATCCTCTTCCCACAAAATTCAAGCTGATGAGAAGCAATACAAGTTGTACAACTTGTTTGTAAATCATCATGAAGTAAATAAAGTTTAAACTTTTTGATAATGAAATTCATTGCCCCTGGTCCAGGGTTGAGTTGGTGGGTTTTTTTCCCCCTAGGATTGGTGTCTTATGCATTGTACAATGAATATGAATTGTTTATTTTACAGACTTTATTCATGACTCTTGAACAGCAAACAACCAAACTAAATAGATAGTAGTAATATTGGAACCTGTATAAAAAGTATGAAACTCATAGCCTTTGGTTGCTACATTTAGTGTAGGGGTTTATGGCTTATATAATGAAAATGCATTACATTTAAATCTTCAAAAAACCTCATTGAATCCTCAAAACATCAAACAATTTATACATATTGTTAGAAATAAGCTGGGAGGTAAGGTATCAGGGATGTAAGCCCTAGGATGTGGCTGTATCAGAATTCTCCAAACGATCAAAGAACATCGGCCATTTTGGGAACTTATGGCCAACTACTGTATTAAAAATAAATTCTGTCCATTGCATTCTTCTTTGTACGCCTGAACATCTAGCAATTTTTTTTTAAACCAGCAGCATACAGTTGTTATCTCCACCAAAACTAAACTTTGTTGTCCCTGCGTAACAAGTTTAGTCCCTAGGATGTTATATGTCTAATGTCATGTAAATTAAATTCAAAGTGATATGGCCCCTGCAAACATAGACTAGATTTTAAATATTGTTAATGTGTCTGTCTGCCCACTTATGATCTGTTCTTTTGTCTTGCTCTGTGTGTGGGTTATAACTTTATGATGGAGAGACATTAGAAGCTGATGCTTGACAAAGATTGCTTATGACCAGAAAATGTGTGTTGTCCTTGAGCCAAGGTCAAGGTCGATAATAATAAGAATTTAGAATTAGTAGTCAGAGCTATAACTTTGTAGTGGAGACTTGAGAGGTTTTATAATTTTATTCCAGCAATAAAGTTGTAAATGAGGAATTTTTTTAAAGAAAAATTGAAAGACACAAAAATTTACATGTAAGCAGTTTAGTGGTGCAATCATTGCATCAATGGTACATAGATTTTGTCCATTGGAATTTTTTTTATCATAATACTTATGTGACTCTGGGTGAACCCATATATTTCTTGTTTTCAAGGTTTAACTGTTAAATGACAATTGTTCATTATTTGGGCCCTACATCATAGAATATGAAGTCTCATTATAGCATTCAATGTGTCTGTCATCACCATTTTTCTGTGATAACAAAATTCCTATTCTTTTTACCTATATATTGAATTGTCCAGTATTACAGTTGAAATTTTCAGGTCAGATGTTCAAAGGTCAAGTTGACAACAAGATGATATACATGACTGTTAGGTTTTGTTACATGATAACATGGGAGCATTTCAACCTTCCAACTCTGCATTCAGTATGCATATATGTTAATGGTCGGTGGAAGATAGTTATACATAGTTTTCAAGTGACTATCAGTAGGTCAAAGTCACAAAACACTGTTCAAGTCTAGGCACATTTGTCACAAAGACACTATCAGTAGTCATATGGTCACACAAAGGCCACTACAGTCGGGTCTAGGTTCACAAAGACACACTCAGATAGGTCAAGGTCACAAATACACACTATTATAAGGTCTAGTTCACAAAGACACTCCCATCACAGTAGGAATTCAAGGTCACACAATCAAACACTATCAGTTCAGGTCTACGTTCTACAATGCCACTATAGTAGGTCAAGGTCACCTAATAATCCACTATCATTAGGTCTAGTTCACAAAGGCACTATCAGTAGATCATGTCACAAAGCACTATCGTAGCGTCACGGTCACAAAGAATATCTAGGATACCAATATATTATTATGTAAATTGTAAGGTATTGGATGAAGTTCAGTAAATAACACAGACTTGACATGAACTTACAGCAAGGTCATAGAGAGTTGTCAGATCAGTATTTAATGAATATTTAAAAATCTGTAGGGTATCATAGGCATTCTAATTACTTACCTCATGCTTTCTTACTACGTCTGTGATGGTGTGTACATAACTAATCTTATGGTGTTGTAGATCGAGACTTCTCGATGCGGGTTAAAAAGTGTGGTCATTTTTCTTGTGGGCTTTATTGGGTGTCCCCACACTCTAACCACCTGTGTATTTGTTTTCATAGATGCACACTTTCTTGCTATTTATTATGACTATAGTGTAGACTGGCCATTTGATAATTGCTTGTATTGCTTTTGACAATAAAAGTAATCGCATATTTTATTGCTACTGCAAATTAGAATACAGTACATTAATATCAGTCATATTATATCATATGTCATTTCATGTGACAAAATGAAATCTCTAAACAGTAAACATATCAAATGTAAAATATGCTCCTTCTCGTTCTGTTGTGTTTTTTTTTTTTTTTTCAAAAAATAATATAACAATTTGAAATTAACATTATTTGCCAAGTACATGTACATGTAAACATTAATTATCAATTAGTAGTTTGATCTAAAGTAGAATTTGTGTATGATGATAATATAAGTTTCTTGTTATTATTGTAGATGTGGAATAGCTCATATAAAACAAAGAGTGAAGATTTCAGGAAAATTTTTAAGGATGTCAATCGTGAGGACAGGCTCCTTGTTGGTAAGACACTATTGTAAAATTTATTTTGAAAAGTACACTTATACCACTGTAAATGTGAATTTTGATATTGGATTGAGAATGAATTGAATGCATTTGTTGGTTATTCAGGATTCTGGTGCACATGAATGCTGAATTAATAATCTGTAATTTTAGCAGATTGTATTAGTCTCTATGAGTTATCTCCCTTAAAAAGATTTACTGTTGCATTGTAAACTATATACAAATGTACTGTTGAATTGCTGATATAGAATATAAGCATTTTCCTTTGTAGACTATTCATGTGCCTTGCAAAAAGAGATTTTGGTGCAGGGGAGGATGTACATCACACAGAACTGGGTCTGTTTCTATGCCAACATATTTACCTGGGAAACACTGGTAAGGATGATCACTATGTAGTTTGTCTTGATATTATAATGCTGTAGAAGCAGAAAAATTTATGGAGGATTTATTTTAGTGGTAGTATTTACAGTGGAGCCTTAATTATTTATCCGGACACTTTAATTCCTGCAATCAAAATCTTCGGATAAGTGGATATCTGAATTGCCTTGACTTCTGCAACAATATGTACTATATGGCTTGTTGCATGGTATTGATATGTTTTATTTTATTAAGTACATAGATGTTCAATCAAAATACGCTATAAAAGTAATCGTATAAAATTTACTCAAAAAAACTAACTTAAGACGGAGCGTATGCTGATTGACATTAGATGCAATCTGTTTATATGGCCATATCAATGATTGCTCAATCTAACAGAGAATTTGTGACTTTAAGAATCATTGAGCATATCATTAGGTCTACGTTTTCCCAACATTTTTACCAAACTCACACAAATGCAGTGTCTACACTCAGAACTTTGGTACTCTGGTTCCAATCCATATCATGATTGTATATAATGTACTGTCAGAAAAGAGAAATTCAGAATCAGAAATCTGCATTTTTTTAATTACTTCAAGATAATCCTAATTCATTGAAGTAAAATATAAACAAACAATCACTAACTAGCTGCAGAACTGTAGATCTCTGAGAAAATCTATGTTGACAGACTTTGTTTGGAGAGCTACAGTTCTGCAGCTAATCACGAACATACTAGTTTACAGGTTATTTACTTCTTGAATTTCCACGAATTTACCCATTACTCATTTCCCGATTTGTAAATATATGTATATTTACATTTGTTTTTTGACCCCACTCCTTGTTGATAAAAATGTTTGTAATTTCAGCTTGCCATTCCATGTCGTGATATCACTTCCATCACCAAGGAGAAGACAGCCCGTGTCATACCCAACGCTATACAAGTCACCACCGAGCGGGAGAAGTACTTCTTCACCAGTCTGGCCAACAGGGACAAAACATACATGATGCTATTCCGAGTCTGGCAGAACGCTCTCCTATCTCAGGTGAGTATTGACAGAGGCAGACTCGGTATGTGCGGAGTCTGGCAGAACGCTCTCCTATCTTAGGTGAGTATTGACAGAGGCAGACTCGGTATGTGCGGAGTCTGGCAGAACGCTCTCCTATCTTAGGTGAGTATTGACAGAGGCAGACTCGATATGTACTGAGTCTGGCAGAATGCTCTCCTCTCTTAGGTGAGTAATTAACAAGTCTTAGAAATGGACATTTTTCGCAAAAATCTGACTGAGACCAAACTTTAGAATCACTGTAATTATACTCCCGCTCTGAAGGAGGGTGGTTACTGTTTTACCCCTGTCCGTCTTAACGTCCATCTGAAACAAATATCAATAAAATATCAATCCAAAAGAATGACGTAACAATACGCACATAAAAATTAATAACATAATGCACGAAACTATTCAAAATTTAAAAATTTTCAATACAGTAAACAAATTGGAGTTATAAGAATTAAACATTCTTTTTGAAGAATTTATCAATGTGCAAGCTCTGCACATTTTACTCACAAACTTAACATTAAAGTGCTTCACACTTCTATTCAGTTTGTGAGTAAAATGTGCAGAGTTTACACATCAATAAATTCTTCAAAAAGAATGTTCAATCTTATAATAATTTTGACCTTGAGGTCAAAGGTCAAGATCATATTGAGGTAGTGAATGTACAGACTCAGAGATGGTATGCCAACGTCAAAGAACAAAGAACTAGAAGTTATGGCCCGGACATGAATCTGCACACACACACGGTGATTCCCCACTCCCTCTGAACTTTCTTCGCAGGGGTATAATATTTTTGCGACTGCCATTGTACTTCTGTTTATAATTCTTGATGAATGAATATGAATCAGTACCTTATACTCTTAAAGCTGCCTATGTTGACTCCAAACTTACTTGATTGGATACTGAGAGACACACAATCATCTCTGCCTGGTTCTTCGATGAGAGAAGGAGGAGCGACATAATCATCATCGCTGGAGTCTAGACACAGCTCCTCTCCGTAGTTATAATGAATCCACTGCCACATCTCCTTGGCAGGCATTGGCTGCTCATAAAACAAATAGAATCATAGTGAAATTGCATATCAAGCACGATCGATGTCTAAAAAACATAAGAATTTTACAGTCACATGGAAAACTGCTTTTGGTAAATTCATCCAATTTATATTATTGTCATTTCATAATAAAAACCCATTAATAAAACAATGCAAAAAGCATCTTTCCAATCCAAAAAGGATTAAGGTTTCAGATCATCAAATTTTCATGATCAAAAAGAGATTTAATACTTCATCCCAAAGTTTTGCACTCATTACTATTACTATGCTATGAATCCTAATTGTTCATTCCTATTAATCTCTTGAAATGAAATATATCATAACCTGTGGCCCTTTTCATAAAATACTGTAAGACTAAGACAAACATTCTCTTTTCTGTTTTTCGATTCAATATGCATCATAAGGTCACGGATAATGTATTTGCATGTTTTATCAACTAAAAATATACTTCATACGTTAATTCAGAAAATATGCAAGCTAAGCAATGAGAAATAAACAAGAATTCTGTGAGCTACTGTTCACTGAGGATACCCCCGCTCTATGGTACATGTAAATATAGCTGCTACCTAGAGAATTTGTTTTATCTTTTGCTATTAAAAGTTGATATCAAGTTAACAGTAAGTTGACAAGCGAAAGGTCTGAATTTAGTTAACGCAGTATGGGACTCTAAATGAATGGATAGACCAAATATCATGGCTGTGATGTGCAGTTTCAGAGAAAATGCGATGAAAACATTGATTCCACATCAAGACTAAAAAATATTGACTAAGTCGTTAACATGAAGTTGACAAGTGAAAGGTCTGAATTTGGTAAGTGCAGTATGGGACCTCTAGATGAAGTGATATACCAAATATCAAGTGGCTGTGATACGTAGTTTCAAAGAAAAAGTGCGACGAAAATATTGATTCCACAATAAGACTAAACAGAGGGACATGGGCCACATCGCTCACCTGAGCACTGCTTCACTATGAAGAGCAGTAGTAGCAACTTAATCCCCTATTGTGGCCCCACCCAACCCTCAAGGGCCGGAGGGGGCATTATCTAAACAAACTTGAATCTACTCCATATCAGGAAGCTTTCAGGTAAATATACACTCGTCTGGTTCAATGAAGAAGATTCAAAAGAATTTCCCTGAGGCTAGATATTTGCATGAAAAATATTGATCCCTTATTGTGGCCTCACATTACCCCTGAGGGTCATGATTTGAACTAACTTTTATCTTCACTATATCAGTAAGCTTTTCTGGCCCAGTGGTTCTTTGGAAGAAGATTTAAAAGATTTTTCCTTTATAATCAATGTAAAACTTTGATCCCTTATTGGGCCCCATCGTACCCCTGGGGGTCATGATTGAACAAACTTGAATCTCCACTATATCAGAAAGCTTTCATATAAAATTTCAGCTTTTCTGGCCCAGTGGTTCTTGAGAAGATTTTTAAAAAGTCGGGCAACAGGAAGTCGACATGTGAAAGGTCTGAATTCCTAAATGAAGTGATATACAAATTTCAAGTGGTTGTGATATGCAATTTCAGAGAAAAATTGCGGCGAAAATATTTGCTTCGGAGGAGAGGATAATTGACTAAGTCGAATAACAGGAAGTTGACAAGCAAAAGATCTTAATTCAGTAAGTGCAGTATAGGACCCCTAGATGAAGTGATATACCAAATATCAAGTGGTTGTGATATGTAGTTCAGAGAAAAGTGCAACGAAAATATTTCTTTCAGACGGATGGGAATATTGACTAAGTCGGATAACAGGAAGTTGACAAGCAAATGGTCTGCATTCGGTAAGCGCGGTATAGGACCCTTAGATGAAGTGATATACCAAATATCAAGTGGCTGTGATATGCAGTTTCAGAGAAAATGTGACAAA
>CAJDSM010038088.1:10987-30689 GCA_903981925.1 Ostrea lurida
CATCACACAGAACTGGTCTGTTCTATGCCAACATATTTACCTGGGAACACTGGTAAGGATGATCACTAATGTTAGTTTGTCTTGATATTTAATGCTGTAGAAGCAAGAAATTTATGGAGGATTTTATTTTAGTGGTAGTATTTACAGGTGGAGCCTAATTATTTATCCGACACTTTAATTCCTGCATCAAAATCTCGGATAAGTGGATATCTGAATTGCCTTGATTCTGCACACATATGTACTATATGGCTTGTTGCATGGGTATTGATATGTTTTATTTTATAAGTACATAGATGTTCAATCAAAATACGCTATAAAAGTAATCGTATAAAATTTACTCAAAAAAACTAACTTAAGACGGAGCGTATGCTGTATCGACATTAGATGCAATCTGTTTTATATGGCCATATCAATGATTGTAATTAACAGAGAATTGTGACTTAAGAATCATTGAGCATATCATTAGGTTCTAACGTTTTCCAACAATTTTTACCAAACTCACCACAAATGCAGTGTCTCTACACTCAGAACTTTGGTACTTCTGGTTCCAATCCATATCATGATTGTATATAATTGATGTCAGAAAGAGAAATTCAGATCAGAAATCTGCATTTTTTAATTACTTCAAGATAATCCTAATTCATTGAAGTAAATATAAAACAAACAATCACTACTAGCTGCAGAACTGTGGATCTCTGAGAAAATCTATGTTGACAGACTTTTGTTTGGAGAGCTACAGTTCTGCAGCTAATCACGAACATACTAGTTTACAGGTTATTTACTTCTTGAATTTCCAACGAATTTACCATTACTCATTTCCCGGATTTGTAATATATGTATATTTACATTTGTTTTTTGACCCCACTCCTTGTGGATAAAAATGTTTTAGTAATTTCAGCTTGCCATTCCATGTCGTGATATCATTCCATCACAAGGAGAAGACAGCCGTGTCATACCCAACGCTATACAGTACACCACCGAGCGGGAGAAGTACTTCTTCACCAGTCTGGCCAACAGGGACAAAACAATACATGATGCTATTCCGAGTCTGGCAGAACGCTCTCCTATCTCAGGTGAGTATTGAACAGAGGCAGACTCGATATGTTACTGAGTCTGGCAGAACGCTCTCCTATCTTAGGTGAGTATTGACATAGGCAGACTCGATATGTACTGAGTCTGGCAGAACGCTCTCCTATCTCAGGTGAGTATTGACGAGGGCAGACTCGATATGTCTGAGTCTGGCAGAATGCTCTCCTCTTAGGTGAGTAATTAACAAGTCTTAGAAATGGACATTTTGCGAAAAATCTGACTGGACCAAACTTTAGAATCACTGTAATTATAACTCCCGCTCTGAAGGGGAGGGTGGTTACTGTTTTTACCCCTGTCCGTCTTAACGTCCATCTGAAACAAATCTTTGTCACACTTTTCTCTGAAACTGCATATCAACAGCCACTTGATATTTGGTATATCATTCATCTAAGGGTCCTATACCGCGCTTACCGAATGCAGACCATTTGCTTGTCAACTTCCTGTTATCCGACTTAGTCAATATTCCCATCCGTCTGAAAGAAATTTTTGTTGCACTTTCTCGAAACTACATATCACAACCACTTGATATTTGGTATATCCTTCATCTAGGGGTCTAACTGCACTTACTGAATTAAGATCTTTTGCTTGTCAACTTCCTGTTATCGACTTTAGTCAATATTCCCATCCCTCCGAAGCAAATATTTCGCCGCAATTTTCTCTGAAATTGCATATCACAACCACTTGAAATTTGGTATATCACTTCATTTAGGAATTAGACTTTCACATGTCGACTTCCTGTTGCCCGACTTTTTTAAAAATCTTCTCAAGAACCACTGGGCCAGAAAAGCTGAAATTTTATATGAAAGCTTTCTGATATAGTGGAGATCAAGTTTGTTCAAATCATGACCCCCAGGGGTACGATGGGGCCCCAATAAGGGATCAAAGTTTTAATATGATTATAAAGGAAAAATCTTTTAAAATCTTTCTTCCAAAGAACCACTGGGCCAGAAAAGCTTACTGATATAGTGAAGATAAAAGTTAGTTCAAATCATGACCCTCAGGGGTAATGTGAGGCCACAATAAGGGTTCAATATTTTTCATGCAAATATCTAGCCTCAGGGAAATTCTTTTAGAATCTTCTTCATTGAACCAGACGAGTGTATATTTACCTGAAAGCTTCCTGATATGGAGTAGATTCAAGTTTGTTTAGATAATGCCCCCTCCGGCCCTTGAGGGTTGGGTGGGGCCACAATAGGGGATTAAAGTTGCTACTACTGCTCTTCATAGTGAAGCAGTGCTCAGGTGAGCGATGTGGCCCATGTACCTCTGTTTAGTCTTATTGTGGAATCAATATTTTCGTCGCACTTTTCTTTGAAACTACGTATCACAGCCACTTGATATTTGGTATATCACTTCATCT
The DNA here is from genome assembly GCA_903981925.1 of Ostrea lurida. NCBI lineage: Eukaryota > Metazoa > Mollusca > Bivalvia > Ostreida > Ostreidae > Ostrea > Ostrea lurida. The sequence continues at coordinate 13,437 of CAJDSM010038088.1, forward strand.
AGAGGTCCCATACTGCACTTACACAAATTCAGACCTTTCACTTGTCAACTTCATGTTAACCGACTTAGTCAAATATTTTTTAGTCTTGATGTGGAATCAATGTTTTCATCGCACTTTTCTCTGAAACTGCACATCACAGCCACTTGATATTTGTTCTATCACTCTATCACTTCATTTAGGAGTCCCATACTGCGTTAACTAAATTCAGACCTTTCGCTTGTCAACTTACTGTTAACTTGATATCAACTTTTAATAGCAAAAGATAAACAAATTCTCTAGGTAGCAGCTATATTTACATGTACCATAGAGCGGGGGTATCCTCAGTGAACAGTAGCTCACAGAATTCTTGTTTATTTCTCATTGCTTAGCTTGCATATTTTCTGAATTAACGTATGAAGTATATTTTTAGTTGATAAAACATGCAAATACATTATCCGTGACCTTATGATGCATATTGAATCGAAAAACAGAAAGAGAATGTTTGTCTTAGTCTTACAGTATTTTATGAAAAGGGCCACAGGTTATGATATATTTCATTTCAAGAGATTAATAGGAATGAACAATTAGGATTCATAGCATAGTAATAGTAATGAGTGCAAAACTTTGGGATGAAGTATTAAATCTCTTTTGATCATGAAAATTTGATGATCTGAAACCCTTAATCCTTTTTGGATTGGAAAGATGCTTTTTGCATTGTTTTATTAATGGGTTTTTATTATGAAATGACAATATATAAATTGGATGAATTTACCAAAAGCAGTTTTCCATGTGACTGTAAAATTCTTATGTTTTTAGACATCGATCGTGCTTGATATGCAATTTCACTATGATTCTATTTGTTTTATGAGCAGCCAATGCCTGCCAAGGAGATGTGGCAGTGGATTCATTATAACTACGGAGAGGAGCTGTGTCTAGACTCCAGCGATGATGATTATGTCGCTCCTCCTTCTCTCATCGAAGAACCAGGCAGAGATGATTGTGTGTCTCTCAGTACGCTCAATCAAGTAAGTTTGGAGTCAACATAGGCAGCTTTAAGAGTATAAGGTACTGATTCATATTCATTCATCAAGAATTATAAACAGAAGTACAATGCAGTCGCAAAAATATTATACCCCCTGCGAAGAAAGTTCAGAGGGAGTGGGGAATCACCGTGTGTGTGTGCAGATTCATGTCCGGGCCATAACTTCTAGTTCTTTGTTCTTTGATGTTGGCATACCATCTCTGAGTCTGTACATTCACTACCTCAATATGATCTTGACCTTTGACCTCAAGGTCAAAATTATTATAAGATTGAACATTCTTTTTGAAGAATTTATTGATGTGTAAACTCTGCACATTTTACTCACAAACTGAATAGAAGTGTGAAGCACTTTAATGTTAAGTTTGTGAGTAAAATGTGCAGAGCTTGCACATTGATAAATTCTTCAAAAAGAATGTTTAATTCTTATAACTCCAATTTGTTTACTGTATTGAAAATTTTTAAATTTTGAATAGTTTCGTGCATTATGTTATTAATTTTTATGTGCGTATTGTTACGTCACATTTTGGATTTATCAAAGTGTAAATTCTCTTTTAACTTCAATTTTGTCTATTAAATCAAAACAATCGTAATAAAGGACATTGGAATTATAAGTTTTTTAACGTGGTTTGTGTCTGGGCCATAACTTCTTTGTTCTTCACTACAGGCATACCATATTTGACACATAGGTATATCATCATGAGATGATGTATTGTGTACATTCATGACCTCTATATGACCGTGACCCTTGACTTTAAGGTCAAAATTATAGGTGTTTTAACATGGATTCTTGAGTGGGACACAATTTTTTTGTCTGGATGTGGGCTTTCCATTTTCGATGATTTGATGAATTTGATGACAATGAGTTGCATGTATTCAAGACCTCAGTATGGAGAAGTTATGGTAACAGTACCTCCTCCAAGGTCAAAAATTGATTGCAAAAATAGTTTAATGTTCAAGCTTCAGTGACTCAAGTCAGCATAAAAATGTGAGTGGCAGGGGGTATCCTTTGTGAGTTTTACTCACAGTGTTTCTAGTTGATCTTAAAAGGATTGGGTTTAGTCCATCTGAGCTGAACTGAGCTGCCCATTGTTCGTCTGTCTGTCATCTGTATAAAGTTCACATATTTTATTTCTCAAGATCACAAGGAAATAAGGAAATCAATTGGAAATGAAGGATCTCACCTCATCCAAAGAGAAATAATTAAAAAATGGTATAAATAGAGTGTGATATCTCAAGTCTGCTTCCCAGGAACCACATAATATGAATTTCTATGAAAACATCCTCATGTATTGTAGATTCCAGTTTAGTTTATAGATATTGAATTCAATACAAAATTAGACAGCAGGCTATAAGCCTATAACTCCTCTCTAAGTTTGTTTATACCCTGGACCATGAGGCTGATAAAAACATTATGAATAAAGAACATGTAGAAAAGTTGTTTTTAAAATCTGGCTCCTGGATATTTGGAGGGTCGCAAAAAAATTGGGATTTAACATTTTACATCTAAGAATAGATGGTAAACTCTCTGAAAAACTGTTCAAAAAATAGACCGTTAACTTTTTGGGAAAACTTTTCAAACAACCTTGACACTACAATATTTGAAATGAATATGCTAGAGTGTCTACATGTATGTAGTGTAGAGACAAGGTTATTCACACTGTGCTCTTTGTGGCAATATTTGGATTATAATTTCAATTAAGGTAGATCTCTACATCGTCATAATGGCTGACTTCCATTTGAAACATGGATGAAAATATCAAATATCAGGGTTATATCTCAATTCATTCCCAATTTAAATGCCTAACTGAGTAACTCAGTAGGTTAGCATGAGTTCAATTCCAGCAGGTGTATTAAAAATTTTTAAAATTGGTTTCTACTAAAGCTGTGGTTTTTGACGAAATAGAGTGAATTAATTTTTTTTTATTTTCAAAATATTGTTTATCATATCCTCTACTTTTCATCCACATCAATTTTCTCTGGTGTAGCATTCCACCTTAAAATGTTTTCTAATTTAGCATAATCCAACTGCTGAAATTAAAAATGTAGCCCAAGGACCTCTCATTAAACTTGATAAAAGAATCAGCTTTTTCAAAGTCTTAATTATTCAAATTTTTAAAAATTGTTGAATTCAAAATTTTTTTCATTTTTAAAACATGCTCAAGTTCTGTGTAGAAGGTATTTATTCTATACTTGTACCCTATTAACAGACAGAAAACACCGACTCTGATGTCATCCCATCACAAAGGCTGCCTGAGGGTGACCACAGTGTGGACAGAAGCCAAGACCAGGAGATATTTACCCCACCAGTGATCGACGACAAGCAGTGCGAGAATGTGGCCACCGATCAGAGCGACACCACGGAGAATAGTGAAGGTAAAGTCTCACAAGGGAGGTTACTCTGGTAGGAAATTTAAGAATCTGAGACTAATTGCATTGTATAAAGTAAAAGAACTCTCTAACATTGTCTGAGATGCATCGATTTCACCATGGGCGTCCGAAATTGCTAATGCCAACACCCAGCTAGAAGTGAAATGTTTAAAGTGTTAAATATTGATCAGTATGAAGTTCACTTTGAATTTAAAGATGAGTTCTTGTCACCATTCAGACAAATTAGAAGATATGTGTCATATTTGCATAATAATATATTTTCTACAATTATGAACCATGTGGGTCATGGAGACATTGCTCGTTCTTGCTTATGGTTGCAATAATTACATGAATTATAACTTACATTTAGTAGTGTTATCATATGAAAAATTCCAAAAAATCTATTAAAGTAGTAGAAGTATGACAGAAATAATGATCAGGGTGCAAAAATGTAAAATTATTGGAGGAAGTCCACCTATCTTATTGACTTGCAAACTTTTGTCTGAGCTGACAACTTGTGCATGTCTAGCTAAACATTTTATTTACTGTGACAGAACAGTAAGAAAGTAAAGGTTAGCCATGTTAATTGAGCAAATAAATCTGATTTCGAGCCAGCTGGTATATTTCAGGTTTTCGTTATCATATTTACATACAATGAACTGAAGTGGAACTAGCTATAACATTGAACAGGTTAAAAACTGAACAAAACTGAACTAGTGGCATTCTGTTTCATTATGTAAAGGGAGATGACTCTGGATCATTTGAGTGAATTAACATATGAGTTCACAAGTGATTTAAAACTATTCTGTTTGTAGATGTAGTGATATTATGTGCTGAACATGCCCACTTTGAGAGGTCCATGTTAAACGAATGATTTATAACTATTCTGTTTGTAGATGAAGTGATGCTATGTGCGGAACACTCCCACTTTGAGAGGTCCATGTTAGATGAGGTTTATCACATTCCTGTGGAAAAGATGTTTGAGATGTTGTTTACAGAGTCAGCTTTTTACAATGAGTTTCAATCAAGAAGGGGCTCGAAAGGTTAGTCTATTTGTTAAAATGTTTCATCTCTGCATTTGTTAGCAATGCATACTTTGTACATTGGAGGATCTGTTCAGTGCTATACATAAAACAAAACTGAAAACTTCACAAATAAATTTTCAAAATTGTGTTGATTTTCTTAATATGCAGATACAAAGATATTGCAGTCAATTTTAATGAATCTAACCTTATGTTCACATCGAGGTATACTCTCTCTCTTTCTCACATTAATGTGCAGACATGGTACAAATTAAGACATCGGTTAATCATCTTTCCTTCTCTTTCAGACTTTACTTTCTCACCGTGGAAGGACATTGGACACGGCAAACAAACCCGTACAGTCAGTTACACCATACCCCTCAATTACTCCATTGGGCCAAAGTCTTCTCAGGCAGTAGAGCTACAAACCTGTCACAAAAATTCCAACCCTGGTACCTACTTCACAGTGGACACCGAGTGCTCGTGTTTAGGAATTCCCTATGGAAACACTTTCATTGTGAGTGTACAACTTTGATGTTAATAACAATATTTCACGACTTATTGTATTTAGTTTCTTTCTGATCATGGCCAGGGGCAGGATAAGACCCCAATTGGGGATCAAAGTTTTACATTGGAATATATGTAATCTTTAAGAATTTTCTTTAATATCAAGGACCATTAATTAGATATGTTAAAATACAAGCATACCAATGAACTTCAGATTCATATTTGCTTAATCTCTCAAAGTTCTCAATCTCACAAAGTGAAATTTTGGGTAATGGTGAATGCCTGTGGCTAGCTCAGCAGTGCTTATTTAGGGGACATATTCATATTGCCTGTTTCCTTGTGGGGTGGGTAGTTAATTGTTTGATTAGTGTATTTAACTATCCACCTGCACTTTGTTTTCAGTTTATGATATATAGCCACATTTATGACTTGTTTGGACATTACAATGAGACAGAAGTTTTGCGAATATAATTTAGAGGATCGAGACACGCTATTTTAAAGGAAATATCGTCATTTATTAGAATGTGTTTTGCGTAAAAGCGACTGAAGATTGCGACGATTGCACTTTGTATAGTTAGTGATGGTGAAGCCAATATGTTCAAGAAATTTGCCTTGTACATGTGCATGTATATCTATCTTAAGTTCCAATCTGTTGAAATCAGGTCAATTACCTAAAAAAAATGAAGGACAAAATGTGTCAAAATAATGCCAGGATGTTGTAAATATGCGCTCTGGTTGCTATAAAATCTGACCCATGATGGTAGCTAGGATCTTTAATTTCTGAATTTGATTTGACCTTCAATCATTTGTTCTCTCAATCACTGGAAGTCTTAACAAAGTTCCTTGAACTTTGAGATGTGTACATGAAAATTGAAAAAAAAAAAAATTTTTTTTACTACTAATATTAATGTGTAAATGTTCTGACTTCAAATTATTTTTTTCATGGATTATGGGTGTAAGGATGGGGTTAGAATCAAAGATAAATCTTACATTATACTTTTATACTGGGAAAACATTTTCGAAAGTCTTTTCAAGAACGACAAGGCCATGTTAGTTGTATTGATTTTGTGGCACCCCCATATAGTTAGGGTTTAATTATGTAAGTCACAACCCTATAGTAACTAAGTAAGTAAATCATTTATTATAGTTACATGTGCATTGAAGTAGAACATAATAATATACAGTATATGATAATTACATCAGTTGCACCCTATATGGCTGGGTAGGGGTAAAAATTGTCATAGGACCAAAGAAGGAGAAGATCTTTTTAAGAAAATCTTTTTTTCTGAAGAGCAGGAGTGCCATGGTGACTCAGCTGGGCATTGTAGCCCATGAGTTTCTTGTTTAAAAACTGCATTGTCTCTGTTAATATATATATGTGGCAAACATTGGCTCTAAACTTCAATATCTTGAGTTATCTTTCTTCCAAAAAGTTAGAGACCCCTGCAGTATTTATTGATGTTTGTTTCGTAAGCCTTGACTTGCCCTGTCTTTGTAAATAGGTCATAGATACTGTCAGAACCGCCACCCAGCCTTCTCTGATGTACCAGCTGTAGATGATGGAAAAAGAGTCTGAAGATGAGATATAGTCTTACACATGCTTCAGAAATAATTTATTGTCAAGCAATGTATCAAGAGTATGGGAATTTTTTTTGTTTTTGTTTTTTGTTTTTTTTTGATTTTGCATTTGGTTGACTACATCTATTTAAAAGTAAAAATGTAGATCTACTGCATGTCAGATAAATCAATATTGTGATATTCAACAAGTTTCTGAATGCAGTCTTCTATGACATTATAGACACTGAAACTGCACACAAAAAAAAAATCCTTCACCAAAATTACTAATGAGAATTAGAGTCCCCCTAAAATATAACCCTGAAATTCATCATATAAATAGCTATTTCTAGATGCAACATGAGTTAATGAACCTTGCTGAGAAACAAAGAATCTTAGAATAAAGATTCATGTGTTTCTTAGAATGTGTAATTATATTTCTAGTATTGTCATGTGTCAGGTTGACTGCATTTCCTCAGTATGTAGCTGTTACTTCCTGTACAGCCTGCGTGTAAAGAGGAGTTCAAAATAATGTTTTGTGTGGACTGTCAAGTAGCAAAATAGTATTTAGCGATAACAAAAAAAAAAGATATATAAAGTACAGTAGAGGATGACAGACTAGGTAAATACCCAGAAACTGAGCATTGATTTTTCTCACATTGCAAGCCATACTCTATAATTATAAAGGAAAAATTCTTCATTTGTACATAGGTAATATACTGAACATACATGTGATAAATTCCGACTGCCTATGATGAGATTTTGCCAAGCTAAGGTGAATTGGGGTGATTTGGGGTGAGATTTTTTTTCATAATCAAGATTTGCTGTAATAAAGGCCATAATAAGACTTAAAATACTAGCTTTAGTTCATTTTTTATTATAAAGCAATTATCAAGTGTCACAATCAAAGTTCAGCAGTTTAGTGTTCATTTGATAGCATCAGTCTCTACTAATGGAAGATTCTTCTTGGAGTATCTTCTGGACATTGCAGGCATTTTTGCTTTTTGATACAACTTTCATGATCAAAGGGAAACTAATTTCCATACTAACACCTTTAACAACAATTTTTTTTTGGGGGTGAGATATTGTTACCGCGCGGGAGGTTCGTGAGATTGCTTCAAAAGGGTGAGTCTCACCCCAAAAAGGGTGAGATATCACATGTATGACTGAAAAATATATCCATGTTAATGCAAGAGTGCAGACTTAGAAACATGTATACCAGTTTTAAGGTAGCTAGCCCACTACACTAAGGTTTATATAGGTACTCTTTGTTACACATTACAAGATGGAGATTCTTAAAATCTTTGTGAAGCTGTTTGTTCCGATCAGCATTGTAGCATCATAGCTTAGTAGGTTAAGTATCAGGCTGCTACACTGCAGGCCCCAAGTTTGAATCCGTCAGGAACTTTTTGTTCGTATTTACTTTTTTAAAAATTTGAAAATCATGTTTTTTTGTATTCAAATTGCATATTTTCCACCTTTTTGAAATGTATAATTATTATATACATGTATCATAATGTCTCTAATAAATCATTTCATGCTGTTTTGAGACACTTTTCTGAGATGTAGTGAGCCACCTTAAAGGTATCTGAGGATTGGAATATAAAATTAGAGGAAGATTATTTTGTATTGTTGCTTTACTATCAATTACCACTCATGATTTTAGATCTTTAGTAATTTTTCAAAGCATAGGTGTAAATGACCATTAAATTTATTGAAAGAAAACATTGTGGTGTTGGTGAGATTTTCCGTCAGTATTTCTCAAACGATGTGTTATCGATTCAACAAAAGGTTAGTCAAGGTCAAGGTCGCCTGATGATGAGATGTCTGGGTTATTACTTTGTACTTGAAATGACTTATTAGCGAGTTGTTGCCCAGTTCAGTGTGCCACAATCTTGAATCAAAATTTTATATGCAAATTTAAGTCAAGGTTACAGGGAGATTTAAAAATTTGTTTATGAACTACATCTTAAAGGAGTTCCCGTACAGAAAATTGGCCCCGTGAAATGGTAAAAATGAAAGTGAAATTTCAAACAATTATTTTTATGCCCCCGCCATAAAATGGCCGGGGCATATAGTGTTACCCTGTTCCGTCATTCTGTCATTCCGTCATCATTTGGTTTCCGTTCATTATCTCTGCAACGGTTGCACACATTCAACTCAAATTTGGTATATGGATACGTCACAGGAATATGCAGGTCAAGTTTGAAGTTGGTCATGGTCCGATGATTTTTGACAAGAGTTAGCCCTCTTGAACTTAGAAAAAAATCAGAAATTTTTCGTTTCCGTTCATTATCTCTGCAACGGTTGGACACATTCAACTCAAATTTGGTATATGGATACATCACAGGAATATGCAGGTCATTCGAAGTTGGTCATGGTCCGATGATTTTTGACAGAGTTAGCCCTCTTGAACTTAGGAAAAAATCAGAAATTTTCCGTTCATTTTCTCTGCAACGGTTGCACACATTCAATTCAAATTTGGTATATGGATACGTCACAGGAATATGCAGGTCAAGTTCGAAGTTGGTCATGGTCCGATGAATTTTGACAGAGTTAGCCCTCTTGAACTTAGAAAAAAATCAGAAATTTTTTGTTTCCGTTCATTATCTCTGCAATGGTTGCACACATTCAACTGAAATTTGGTATAATGGATACATCACAGGAATATGCAGGTCAAGTTCGAAGTTGGTCATGGTCCGATGATTTTTGACAGAGTTAGCCCTCTTGAACTTAGAAAAAAATCAGAAATTTTTCGTTTCCGTTCATTATCTCTGCAACGGTTGCACACATTCAACTCAAATTTGGTATATGGATACGTCACAGGAATATGCAGGTCATGTTCGAATTGGTCATGGTCCGATGATTTTGACAGAGTTAGCCCTCTTGAACTTAGAAAAAAATCTGAAATTTTCCGTTTCCGTTCATTATCTCTGCAACGGTTGCACACATTCAACTCAAATTTGATATATGGATATGCCACAGTTCATGCATTTGAAAAACTTTCAATTTCACCTTATGATATTCCTTCATTACACTTCACTGCAGGCGGGGGCATTCGTGTCGCACCGACACATCTAGTTTGCACAAAAATTAATTATAGTCTATGAATGATAGTTTATTAGGATGGTAAAAAAATTTGAGTTTTGCGTTGGTGTATCTAAGATGCCCCAAACATCATGGAAAATCATTTGTGGAGAAAAAATGTGCTACCCCTTTTCTTCTACTGCATGGTGTGATTAAAATTGTAGTGTAATATTGTCCAAGATCTAAAGATGCCAAAATTTTGAAATAAGGTCATATCACAAAGGTCAAGGTCAGTTGGCAGTGTACCCTGGCTAATCCTTGTAGAATGTATCTACTTGTAATGAGTTAGTGGAAGGAATATCATGATTTCTGACTCAGTGTTTTCCTTTGGAGAGAAGTCTGTAAATTTCAAAATATATTGCATTTCCAGCTTGTGTTTGGGGATTGTTTTAAAGTGTCCCCTAGCTCTATTTGGGAAGCATTTGAAGACCCTACGAAGAGTTCATAATGAATTAATAACCAAAATTTATTTTAACATTGACTGTATGACTTGTAGTGTTAACACATGTGAGATGTTACTGGAAAGAAAAAAAAAGGAATTATCATTAAGTCATTGATTTTGCAAGAACGTCATTTCTGTTTCAGACATTTCATTTTCCATTAAACTGTTTCACCAGTAGTTCATGAGCTATGGATCTAAGTTAGTCATAAAACAAATTCCAAGTTTCATAAACCAAGAAATGATAGATAGACATGCATGCACGTATATAGTTTAAGCTTCCCCTTGAGTGTATAGAGAAGACGACATATCCACTTGTTTTGGCTTGTTGAACAGATGTTTTTGAGAAAAATTCATTATGCCTGAGTGAGTTTTATAGATCAGTTGCATTGATGCACATTTTGAATCGACCCCCACACATTGTGTATTATAGGAGGGACATGCAAATTTTACCCAGCATTCCGAATGGAAACATAACTCAATATATATTTAGTGACTGTTTACTAGCTGTCTCTAAATAAACCACCACATATCTGCAGTGTGATAGTTGTTTGTTGATAAAAACACTTCATTTTTACGATTAAGGAAGTTTTTTTTAATACTGGAAGAGAGGTTAAAAACGGTAAGATATATGTGATGTGATTATATTTTGTTTTCTTATCTATTGAAAAAATGAAGTGAAATTCTTGCTGTTTGCAATTATCATTGTGATAGTATATGACATGTTCTTCATTTCTGTGATAGGAACATGTAGTTTTTCAAAAAAAATTCTTAAAATAGTACTTGTAGTTTGAGAGATTATTAAGGCATAAGTTTTAAGTGTTTTCATTTGATATGAATTTCATCTTTAGTTGCCTTTACACAAAATTATCTTAGGTACATTAAATAACATTTGTCAGTCGTTTGCTGGTAAGGATCTCTCTCTCTCTTCTTTCTTTCTTTCTCTTTCTTTCTTTCTTTCTTTCTCCCCACACCCTAAGGAAAGCTGTTATGTTAGAGAGAAAATATCAGGTAAAGGCAAGTCCCCACACCACTTATCCTCACTAATGTAATATCTTGTATGTAAACCTTTCACATTCTGTGGGTCATATTTATGGGAACAATAAGTGTAACAGTGCACTCCTACCCTCACAATGCAGGTCAAATGGTGTCCTTACTTGAACATTTTATCATCCCCTCGATCCTCCTCCTTCTCTCCCCCCCCCTCTCTCTCTCTCTCTCTCTCCCTCTCTCTCTCTCTCTCTCTCTCTCTCTCTCTCTCTCTCTCTCTCTCTCTCTCTCTCTCTCTCTCTCTCTCTCTGTGAAAAAGATTACATATTCAAGACAACAGCATAATCCTGGCAGTGTATCCATTGTTATACTATTACTGTATGATAGAAGGGATGTTTGGTTTCAAATATACTCTGTCTGGTCAATCCCATCATCATTAAGTGAAAATCTTTGAATTCTTGTTAATTTGTGCATTTGGCAAAGAAATAAAAATATGATTGTTTATTTGAAATAAGTCTTCAATTATAGTACGTTTTGAAATATTGCCTTGCAAATTCTGGAAATATTGATACATTGTACATGTCTTAATTGGTCTACCAACTTTTCTACGGTACAAATTTCTGGGGTATTATTGATTCTTAAAATGTGGCATATGCCAATCCTGTGATAATCTACATTGGGGATTGATTTTAAACTTACCTACATTTTTGTGTTTCAAAGATACTCAACAGAATTTATGACATAGTGATATGTATTATATAAAATAGTAAAACAATAACCATCACACTAGTGTTTCAATGATGTACCAATTACGCAACAATGTTGATGCAGTTTTACTTATTTTTCTTGCAATTATTTGAGTTTTCTATTTTTATGCCCCCGCCATAAAATGGCCGGGGGCATATAGTGTTACCCTGTTCCGTCATTCGTCTATTCTGTCATTCCGTCATTCCGTCATTTGGTTTCCGTTCATTATCTCTGCAACGGTTGCACACATTCAACTCAAATTTGGTATATGGATATGTCACAGGTATATGCAGGTCAAGTTCGAAGTTGGTCATGGTCCGATGATTTTTGACAGAGTTACCCTCTTGAACTTAAAAAAAATCAGAAATTTTTCGTTTCCGTTCATTATCTCTGCAACGGTTGCACACATTCAACTCAAATTTGGAATATGGATATGTCACAGGAATATGCAGATCAAGTTCTAATATGGTTATGGTCCGATGATTTTTGACAGAGTTAGCCCTCTTAAACTTAGAAAAAAAAATCAAATATTTCGTTTCCGTTCATTATCTCTGCAATGGTTGTACACATTCAACTCAAATTTGGTATATGGATACGTCACAGGAATATGCAGGTCAAGTTCGATTATGGTCATGGTCCGATGATTTTTGACAGAGTTAGCCCTCTTGAACTTAGAAAAAAATCAGAAATTTTCCGTTTCCGTTCATTATCTCTGCAACGGTTGCACACATTCAACTCAAATTTGATATATGGATACACCACAGTTCATGCATTTGAAAAAATGGGTAATTCACCCTTACGAATTTCCTTCATTAGACTTCACTGTAGGCGGGGGCATTCGTGTCGCACCGACACATCTAGTTTATTTTACGTCATGATGATTGTATTGTACATTGGGCCACAGCCATTTTTCCGTTGTCCATGTGATGGAATCTTATTTGTGTATCAAGCGGCATCAAGAAAGGGCATAATAATATGTATACATAAACCACACAAATATGTTTATTATTCAACATTTAAAAAAAAAAAAAGATAATTCCAAAACCCCTATTAAAAATACTGATATACTTGAGTTAACTCATTAGGAAATGTTTATGAGTATGAGATCGACTTGACCCGGTCATGTGAGACTGTCAGCCCTGTGGGACAGCCATGTGAGATTTTTCTGTCTTACACTGCTGCCATGTCATTGATTGTGACATTGTTTATATTCTATGATTTATGTTACAGAGTGAAGTGAAATATTTTGTATTATTAAATTTCAATTTGATATGGTTGCTCTGGTGGACAACCATGGGTGTTTTTGTTGTTGTTTTTTTTTTTAGTTTTGTTAACACTTAAATGTAAACCATTTTTCGATATGCTTTTTCTGTCTTCTTAGTTTTTGCTTTGAAGTTCAGATGAGAATTTCAATAATTCTGAATTTTCTTAAAACTCCTGAATGTATGCACTAAACTCGGATTGGGGGTGGGGGTAAATGTGAGACGGAATTTTTTTCAATATCTACTCCTATGGGATAGGGAAATTCCACGATGGAGACAAGATTCGCAGTGTCGGGTGAAATGTAGTGTAGAATTGTAGCACTTGGGGAAAATATGGGACATACCAATTATTTCCCTAGAGAGCTACAGTTAATCACTATAATATCAAATCATAATTAAGTTGCGGATTTCTTCCTATGATTTAGAATTGAATGAATATTTGTTTGAGCAATTTTTATCATGCTGACAATGATTCTAATAAAAATTACCTGAGTTGGCAATATATTGCTATTAATTGATATTCATATATTGAACATGATCTGAGAAGAAACACAACACCAGTTAATTTACACTTGTTAAAGTGCATACTGAAAGTACACATGGAAAGACATAGTTAAGAATTTATAGATTGGTTTTTCTGTTCTTTCAGGTTGTCAACAGATACTGCATTTCTAAGGTCAACAAGTACAAATCCCGAGTGCAGGTCACATCGGAGGTTCGCTACAAGAAGTCCGTGTGGGGGCTCGTTAAGAGTACGTATGTCAGCATCACGTGCAATTTCATTGTCAAAAAATGTCAGCAAAAGGAGACTAGCTTAATTAGTCTTAACGTTTAGGGCTTAAAAGTGTTAGATAAAAGTTATGGAAAGTTTTATTCTAGAGTAAAGTTATGGTATGATAACCTGTTCTTTAAGTATTGAAGATCGAAATCATGGCAGATGCACAATACTGTTTAGAGGCTGTATGAGAATTGGAAAGTTTTGGTTGGGTTAGACTACTTTGTTCCATGATATCAGTATTAAAGAAGCTGTCATGAGATGTATGAGTCATGAATTAATTGAATGGAACTTCAGTGCTGGTAAACACCCTAGTCAGTGTTTGGGTGTGACGCAGAAATTTAAATCAAATCAATCGTGGATTGCAAAGATTTATTGATTTTTAATTTGAATGTTGATAAAAGAAAAGTTTGTAATTCAAATAGATATATGACTTAATGTAAGATATATGTAAATGAATGGTAGAATATGCTTGCATTGTTGGTACTGTTACTGTGTTTATGATAATAAGAAGAGAAGACAGTGAAATGAGAGATGAGTAAGCAATATGTCTGGAAATGTGTTGCCTATTGATAATGAATCTGGAGACATGCTTTAATTGGCTTTGTGAGTCTTATTGATTGTATTTTCTATGACTGTCTGTTTAGATGATATACATAGAAAGTTTGTGAATTACCTAGATTTTCATTGAAAAATTCAAGTAAATCTGGAAGTTTTCATTTTTTTTTAAATATTTAAGACATTGGTTATGATAATCTTTAAATGGCTATTTTCGATTGCCACATTGTATATGCATATTTATAATATATTCAAACTGACATTTATTCTATTTTTAAGAAATGATGATATGTATTCTATGATAGTTTTGTCTAATTTACAGGTATGATAGAAAAGAATAGTATACAAGGTTGTATAGATCACTTCAATACCCTCAGTGTTCACCTGAAGCAGGAGTCGGACAAGTTTGAATCCACCGCTCAGCAAACTCAAGCTAGCGTTAAAAGAAAACTTCGAAAGAAAAGGGTTCGAACCCAGCACTCAACTGTTCCAGATATCCACAAATTGAAACCCACCAGGCACCTGTCACTGATTGACAAACAGACAAGGCAACCCGTTAGCAGTCTAACTCCTTCCACACCTGTCAGAAGTAATAAGCCATAGCATTTTTAAATATCTTTAACAATCAGTTTAAACCTTGCTCTTCTTGCCAAAAGTAAACTAAACACGTATTTTTCTCTTTTATGTCAATTTCTTGCAGACGAGTTCGGAGATATAGTTTAAATACTTGTTTCATCTGTATTTATTTGAGCTAGCCAGGACGACTGTCTGGAGAGCTATTGTCATGACCCCGGTGTAGGCTTCAGCATTAAGGGGGAGGGGGGGGGGGGGGGGCAGAGGGGGTGGTCACAAGAGGGTGTCAAATCAAGGTCAAATGAGTAAACTTAGGTGCCCTATTGCAATAGGTCTTTGTCGTTGTCTGTCATGTATTGTCCGTTAACAATTGAACATTTTAAAATTCTTTTTGATAATTACCATTCCAATTCTTCTCAAATTTAGTATGAAGCATCTTTAGAACAAGGGGTACATGAATTGTAAATTTCAGGACTCTTGCACCCTTGGGGCCCTAGGGGTAGGGCAAAAACTGCCCAAAAGTGACCAATTTTCAAAAATCTTCTCTACAACCACACATTTTTAAGAGAAACTAAAAGCATAGTGATGTAGAGCAGGAAGGCCTCTACCAAAATTGTAAATTTGGTGATCCCCGGGGTAGGGGTTCTGACCCCTATGGTACATAGTGTTTATATGCAAAACATTTCAAAAGCATCTTCTTTAATGCAATTGACATTAAGTTGAAACTAATTGGATATTTGGAATGAACAGGGAGCCTTTTATCATAATTATAGCCCCCTGCAACAAGTTGGGGGGAAATTTGCTGGAATTGGGTTGTCTGTCCATCTGTAGACACAATGGTTTCCAGCCTCAAAAGCGTTAGTCTTTCCACTAGGGATGTCAATTTTACTCGGATAGCTTACGTCGAGTACTCGGAGGCTTTAGTCGAGCGATAGTCGAGTACTCGGTAAAAAAAAACAAACAAAGGAGGGGGTCTGATGAAGGGTAGAAGTGGTTTCAAAGTCATCAGTCACACATTACATGTTCCTCACCGCATACGAATAGAAAGTTCACTGTGAAAGGCTGTTTATCTGAGCTCTACTTCTCAATCTAATACAAATATTTTGATATATGTCCATCCCTCTATTATTCATTCCACTTTTCATAATTGTTGTAAATTTTTGTTTGTAGTTGTAATACCGTACGTATTTTGCTGACGAGCCGTAAGGCTGACACCAATGAACAATTACAATTACAACCTGGATGGCCATTTGAAATTTGTTCAGTTAAATCAGAGACATAATGTTTTGTAATGAAAAGTCTCTGGTTGAAATAATTTTACACGGTGTTTAGCTTGATCACGACAGACAGGTCTGGGTATTGTGCTAAGCATGAAAAGTACCTCAATATCTAATATAAAAGTACAGAAATGCATTCCGATCTATTTTTTCATCTTATTTCATTATTTCCATGAAATTAACACGGGCGCACGTTTTTCTTTTTCTGAGAAAATTCTTGTAGTGCGCATGCAGTTTTGTTTTCAATGAAAAGGTACATACGTTATACACGAAGGATGCTTTACACAATAGATCTATAATTAGCCTAGGTCCACTGGATCATTGACTTTTCCAATGTATCATTTCATTATTACGAGATGTATTAAATAACTAATTAGTTGACAGTCTATTTCTGAGTTTTGTCAGTAACTATCCTGGTAATTTTTGTTTCGACATCTGTTCGTTTCTGAGAAATTTAATGGTGATTCTGACTAATATTGGCTTTTAAAATATGTGTTGTTGTCCTTCGCAGAGTGATAATTCAAAAATTCATATAATGTATATTTCACCCGGTTTTCCATCATGAAATCTGTTAAAGTATGCCCATACAGTGGATTTCAAAATGAGTATGACAGTTCAATTTCATACATTTATATAATGTATATTTATTGGTTTCCATCATGAGATCTTTTAAAGTGTGCCCATACAGATGAATTTTCAGATGCATTTACTGACCAACATCCAAACTCAAATGATCATTTGAACATGAACGAATTACAGCTAATTTAAATTTACTTGATTTTACTCACAAAAGCACCGAAATAGTGTAACATCTTTATAATCTACTGAAAAAAGGCTATTTTTAACGAGTACTCGAGTATGAAAATTTTAATCGATGATCGGTACGAAACCGAGCGATAGTCGGTACTCGTTGACATCCCTACTTTCCTCCTAGAGTCAACATATCAATGGTCTACCCATGGGACGGAGATGTTCCCTTTAAAATTTGGGGTCCAAGGTCAAACACACTGGACATCGAAGTAGCAATAGGGTTTCCAGGCCCAAGAGCATAATCCATTCTACCTAGAGTCATCC
>CAJDSM010038089.1:0-10468 GCA_903981925.1 Ostrea lurida
AGTGTTACTACGATTTTAGGTCTTGAATTTGAGAATAAGCTATATAAACGATTTTTGTAATTTCACTCCGATATTGCCATTGGGGAAATATAAAATTAGACCAGATATATAGCTATCAATACTGATTTTGAAGCGTAATCTGCTGTCAGCAATTTTTACAAAGGGGAAAAAGTACTATTATTAGAGTTTTGTTAAAAACTATTTTGATTGAAGAATTTCCGCAATGAATTCAGGACAGAAATGCAAACAATTAGGAAAGTGTTGATACCATATAAATAATGAACAAATATTTACATGCATTTTAGACTAAGAGGGGGGGGGGGACGGGGGGGGGGTTCTAAATTACTCTCTGTGATATGAACCTGTACTGCGTCACCACTGTGTATGTCGCTTATGTTCAAATTCTTGTGTACATCTCTTTCTCTCCGAAAAAAAAAATGTTATTGGATTTTATTGAAAAGCAGCCTAATGGCGATTAGCTTGACGGTCTCTTACGTCGATATTTCAGAGGTAAAACAAATTGCCATGAATCGCATGAGGACAATGGAAATTTGTAATGTTTTAGGAGAGAACTTGCAATGAAACCGAAATCGCGAAAAGGAAATCATATTTATTTCATTGTGCCCCATTATTGGCAGACTTATTTTTATATTCATACGAATCAGAATTTGTTCAAAACTGTTACGGGATAAAAACAAAATAACTTGCCGTGTCCTTCAACCTTACATGATTTCTTATCAATAAACAATCATAATTTTCATAATTATGTCCATATCTGCTTCATATTTGGACATATTACTTAATATTGACTGTAATGGCAGACTGACAACTACATGTACATTATATGATAAGCGTGATGATCTTAACTTTGCAATCGTCAACTTTCCTTTTCTATGTCGTAATGTACCACTATCACCTGCTTATGGTGTGTGTGTCTCCCCAGTTGATCTGATAAGCAAGAGCATGCCATGCATATTAGAACTTTTTAAAGCGAGGCCAAATACTAACAAAAACGTTCATGTTGCAGGGTTATAACGAATCTCGTTTAAAGTCATCATTTCGCAAATTCTACGGTCGCTATAATGACCTTGATTGCGATTACAAATTATAACTAAGTCATATGTAGACTGATTTGTTTCATACCCTTTGTTAGACTTCATTTTCGTACTAGATTTAATGACGGATAATCCCGTTTATTTTGTTTCGATTACGAACTCATGGCGGGTGTGACCGGTCAGCAGATGATGCTTACTCCTCCATCGCACCTGATCCTGCCTTCGCATTTATGCCGGAGGTCCGTGTTGCCCTACATTCGACTTTGTATATATGTTTTTGGAACTATGATTACGTTTAACACATTGTTTACTTCGTCAGTTTTTACGACCACATGGTATGGATTACATGTACAACGTAAATTATATCTTGCATATTATGAGTTGCATCTCGCTCCACTACAGCCACTTTTCTCCCATAATATATAAAATTCTGAGTATATCCATTGTATGCATCGACATGCCGAAATGTTTACCCTCTGTGCGTATGCGTGTTCAGATCAAAAGGCGGGGCCTCATTTGGTTTTTTTTGTATGGGCCATCAAAAAGTATTAATTTTTGCGTTTAAACGCGAATTTTCAACTTTATAATTGTGTAACTTTCGCAACGTTCATACATTCAAGTATGCAACAAAAATTGAGAAAGCTCTGGGACAAATGTCTCTATATGATTTTTGCGCAAAATGAGCGGTAGTGTCTCTTTATCAAGGACAGACATATTTATATGTATTGAAGAGAGAATTTCTCTC
The DNA here is from genome assembly GCA_903981925.1 of Ostrea lurida. NCBI lineage: Eukaryota > Metazoa > Mollusca > Bivalvia > Ostreida > Ostreidae > Ostrea > Ostrea lurida. Next base: position 1,801 of record CAJDSM010038089.1, read on the forward strand.
TCTCTCTCTCTCTCTCTCGCTCTCTCTCTCTCTCTCTCTCTCTCTCTTTTTCAAATCATATCATCCCCTGAACACACGTACGATATTATTGATACGTGCAAGTCAAATGATACTGTAATGCATATTTTCAATGAAGACTTTTATTAGCATTAGAAATCAATCATACGACCGGTATTACAGAGCAGTATAGGGAAGTTTGTAGCCATGGTTAATTTAGATGGGGTGAAGAGTCATATATAATGCTTATTATGTCGGGAAAACTGGAATTCCCGCTGTGCATCAGTTGGCGTTGGAACGCTAGCTTTGTAGCCATGGTTAATTTAGATGGGTGAAGAGTCATATATACAATGCTATTGTCGGGAAACTGGAATTCCCGCTGTGCATTCAGTTGGCGTTGGAACGCTTCTTTGATTCGTGTCCGTTACCCACATTAAAAAGTTTCTGTTAAATTCTTTTCATTTGGATATTTTATTACATCCATAATTCTTAATTCATGTTTTGGTATTATCATAACCGAGAGATTAGGAACGAGAGCCTCTACTCCAGGAAGATGCCAAGTATTTTTTCACTCATAGCGAGATATGCATGTGTAATTCCTGTAAAGCAGTATTCGTCATATACTCTGTGCAATCCCGTTCTTTGTATCGCCAAGGCAGGACAACTGTTTCAACAAAGTATAAATCAAGTAAGACCTTTTGTTTATTCTTTGATCTGATCAAAGTGTTTTACCTTCCCATATAAAAGAGTGGTACACTTTGAAGCATATTCTTTACTTTTTTGCTTCTGTCTCAGGTATGCAAACATATCGCTCAAAATGCATGACATTTCTGGAAATTCTTCACACAGTTCTTCTATGTCCGATATATGATCATTCAAAGGATAAATTAAGAAATCTATTCTTGATACATCATATAGATGTATGTAATATGGTTTAAGCCTGGCTTTAAGGTTACGCCTTTGTGCAACGACTTCCTTTTTTAACTCAGGATCTTCAATGAGACTGACGTCAATAGAGTCCTGACGTAGAGTCTCCCGAATACATCGTATTGCTGCTGTAATTGTAAGCTCTGCAAGGATTTTGTTTCCTTTATCAAATTCTTTTAGACTGTGTCCATACAGCACATTGGCAATTGTGGTGAGGTCTGTAACTTTTTCTCTCGGAATTTCAATCCAGATAAGTCGATCATCTATTTTCCATGGTAAAAGTTTTTGCAAGGAGAACTGATTTTCTCTCCAAAACATGTCCAAAAGTTTTGCCCCAAAGTCTTTGTCGTACATAGTTGCAAGAATTGTACGGGAAGATTTTTGACGCATATGTAATAATGCTGAAATGAAAAAATCTTGATAGCTAATTGATGCTTGTCTCTTTTCTGTTTGTGGTGTCAGAAGACCTTGCTCAAAAATATCCTTTATCACTTTATAAGCAGCATGGTAGTGACCTTTTCTAGAGAGAAACTTTGCTGTAGCAATTGATAATGGGACAAAGGTGTTACTGTACACCGTATACGGGTCTTTTGTTTGAATGAAATATTCTACATCCGCCAGGACACGTCTGACCACTTTTTCTCCGTACCCATATCCATGTTCTTCAGCAACAAACGCAGCACAAGTTGTTGGAAATAAACGAAGAAACTCAACGTGAAAATAAATGGCGTCAACATCTCTTTCTGTGAAGGTGTCGATGAGGTTGTTATCTGGATTAAAGTAATGAGGTAAAAACCTTGCCCTTAGACAAAACAACAGTGAACTTAATGTGTAAAGGACACATCCACTGAAATTGGTTTCCCAAGCATCGGATGGCATTTCCTCACAAGTATTCAGGAATATTGCCTTCAAATGTTTTGTCTTCAAAGGTTTGTGGAGGTGAAATAGAATGTTGTCAATTAAAACTTTGAAAACGAAAAACCCGTTTCGCTGAGATTCCGTTAAACTTGAAAACATCAAATATTCTGCCATAGAAAAATTGAATTTCCATTCAATATCTGGTTTTGAGCTCCTTGGATGTGCTTTGGGTACCAGTGTGCATCCTTTGCCCATGATGGATTCAATAAGCGTCTGCGATGGAAAGTCAAATTTTCTCCTTCTGTCAATCCAACATTGAGTAAAACTAGGGAATAATGGGCAAAAAAGTCCGAAGTATTCTGTTCCACTTTTCAGCATACCTATTTGTGAAAGTATGTCTGCAGGTACGTTTTCTGCCTTTAAATATATATTCGATTCTAATCGCAAAATACTGTCCCTTTTGCAAGTCTTGGACTGTGTTGGAGAAAGTCTTATTCTACAATACCCAGGATGCGTGTCCGTAGAATCTGCAAATATTGATGCTGGGTATAGACCGTCATTTCCGGGCTTGAAACTAACAACCGTCTTATCTGGCTGGAAGACAACAATTCTCGGTTTCTTTCTTAGCCCCAGTGCCAGATGACGTACTTTTTGTGAATATGTGATGTCTTTCAACATAAAAGAGTTTCCATCTGCAGCACTTCCAATGAAATGATAAAGGTGCTCTCCACAACGGAAAAGACGCCCGTCACCAACAAATGACTGCCATGACATTGAGTGGTGTACTAAATGTTTTAAAATAAATGTCATATGAGATAAAGGGATTCCGGAAAGCTGGTCGATATGCAAAGTATTTTCAATCAAACTTCTTTGAGAAACTGAAAATTAAGATAAATGACAATTGTGATTACTCATCGACAAGTGTTGGCAAATAGACAATACCTATATATTTCTATTGACAAGGGATATGGATAAAGCATAAGAAAATGAAAGACATGTACAAGCACTATATTTCAAAAGATATCTTCATCTTAAAAACTTGCTTTTATAGAAAGTTGTTATTTTTATATTTACTCTTTCATTTACATAGTGTTTATCATTTTCTGCGAGATAATGATGTTTATTGTAAACAATTTAGGTCAGTGATTGCACTATTGAATGTCTTAATTTCTAGTATACAACCTGACATTAAATCATTATATTAACCTTTTGTTTCTTCAAGTTGTAGGTTGAAGTTAGCTGCTTGGTTCTTGACCGTGGATAATTCTTCAGTGGTCCTTCTCTCTTCTGGGCATGATGCCTGTATTGCAAATTGACCTATGTCGTTCAAACTCGCCCGTGGAATGCGTGTTCCTCGGGACATAGATTTGATTTTTTCTCCTATTAATGTTTTCCTCAATTCTTCGTCATCTATAGATACTGCCTGCAATCTTAAGACCAGTGCCTCTAAAAAGATATCATAAAATAAAACATTAATTTATGTTAATGTGTTAATTTACGAAATAAATGAAGCTTTGTTGTCTTACATATATCATTGAAATGGTTCAAATAAAATAAAATAATATCTTCGGTACAGTTTTATACTCCCGTTTTTAGATGTTTTTATTATACGTAATGAAAGTTAGCAGGCTTCTTATAATGCTGATATCTCTTTTTAAATCGTTTATTATCTTATTATAAAATATATGGAATAAGTGTAAATTATCCAAAAACAATCACGATTTCATATGAAAAAGAAATTCTGATCAATACAAATTTTCAGAATGTGCCTCAAACCTTTTCTAGATGTTTTACCATGAAGGAGATGAGCAATTCTAGACCCCCTCCACCCCACACCTATCTTATAACCCAACATATTTACTGTATGGCCAATCTTCCATCCATTGTTTTGGCCTCAGGCTCACATAGTGAAATTCCCCTAAATGTCCAAGGTGAATGCGCAGTCTCTTCACTGTGTCTTTGTCTAATTTAGCTGTAACTTCAGTAGCTCTGATGTCGTCATGGAAAACATTGAAGACGACGATCTCTAACAGTAAGACGTCAGCAAGTGCTTGTAGGATAATGTGATCGCTCCATTCTCCAGGCTTTTCCATTCTGGTAAGGTATTCCTCCAATGTTTCGCCAGATAAAAAGGACGATGTATGGCTGCCATCTTCAAATGTGGGATTGACTCTCAGATGCCTATCAGAAAATATTTTCATCACTTGACATACGTGTACAACGTTACTTCATCTATGTTCATCGTATAAGATGTTCGAAAATTTAAAACATTTCAAAACTGCATAACTGTGTTTAAAATGAGTTATTTTTATCCTACTTTATCGCCATCTGTCGTAGACCCTTCTCTGTATATCCACTACAACCATTGATCATCAGTTGATCAGCCACGGATCGGAACAAGCAATTGCCGTCAGCAATGACGTCTTTTACTTCAAAATTGTTATCTGCAGCAAACTTCCGTATGGATCTCCTGAAAATGGGCAAGTTTTCATACTCTTTCACACCTCTGCCTGCAATCGAAAAATTAATGCAATATCGTGCAAAATCTACAAACAATAATAAATAAATAACAACAAAATGAAACAAAACAAAACAAAAATAAATAAATTAATAAATAAAACAAAAAATAAGTATACCAAAAATAAAAGTAAAGAAAAACTGAAACTTCAATTGCGAAAGCTCAGCAACATAGGGAAAATCTCTCAATACGTCTAATCATGTTTAGATAGGTTTTACATTAAAACGATATATCTCGATGTTTAAGAGATACAAGAGTTAGCGTCTTGAAGAATACACATGTATATGGATTAAACCACTCTTGATAAGTCTACTGTGAATCCAAAACTGCATTAATTTGATACGTGCATCAATGATACTTTTCCACAGTATTTTATTTTGGGTTATCGATTTGAAATTGTAACATACGGTTTCCATAAAATGGCTAGACATCATGTAGATGTGCCCCATTGTAGACAAATATGTGACTGAAGAAACTTAAAGGAAATGAGCAGCTGATAATATTCAGGAAAGTGACATCGTTTTTCAAAGTGATGGCGGTGTAGGGATATTGACTTCAAAATTATTTAAAATCATAGCCAAGCAACTACTGTTACTAATTCTTTTTTAAAAATGTAAACACCTATATTTTGCCCAATCTTCAAAATCACAAATCATGGAATGTGGTAGGGTAGAGGACGAACAATATTTTTATTTCAAACACGCCCTCCCAATTAACATGTAAATCGAGGTAATTCAACATGTTTGATATCACAATCAACGAAAAATTTACAACTTCTCCTTTTCGTAAATCAACCATAATTAATTTGGGCTGTTAGAATTTCTTTATAAGTGGACTGATCTTAAATACAAAAAGGCGAAGTTAACATTGTGTCAAACGTAATCATAATCCAAAAAACATATACAAAATCGAGTGTAGGGCAACACGGACCTCCGACAAAAGCGAAAGTAGGATCAGGTGCCATGAAGGAGTAAGCATCCTCTGCTGACCGGTCACACCCGCCGTGAGCCCTTAGTCGAAATAAAGTAAACGAGATAATTTGTATACCGAATTCGTTTTTCACTTTAATTATCAGTGATATATTCTGTCGAACCCATATCTTAATTTTCCCATCATTATATAAATCAACAATGCAATGTGGTCATTTTTTTTTAAAAAGAATTCGATCACATCTTACTGTATCTGCTCTCATTGTCCGTCTGTGGTGGCTGGTAGAAATATTCGCTGCCTTCCTCTGCATACCCCCCATACGTGTTTGTTTCCCAGTACTCATCCTCACTGTCAAAGTAATCTATCTCATCTGTATCCTCTATTACGTCATTTCCTGTTATCGTCTGCTGCTGTTCTGATGCTAGTAGAATTTCGTCCGAGTCTTTCGATGTGGTTTTCACCTGGTTGTCTATCTTTGTTTGGCATTTCTGGGTTGACCGATAGTACGTCATTTCCTGTATTTCGATTGAAATTGTCTCCGTCAAGCAATTTTCATACACGGAGACCTTATTTATTTGGCTGACGTTTTCTTTTTCTCTCCAAAATCCTGTGGGCGAGTCTGTTGCTTTTTCTTTTTCAATTAGCTGTGTAATGTTTATGGAAGACATGATCAATGCCGTTGTGGATGAACACTATCAAAAATATAAAAAGGTGAAACACATGTTCGCATCAATACTCAGTATTTGGTCGGTTTCACAAAATTAAATTCTTTGCGTTATACATAAAACTTTTTATGGGAAAGCAATGATTGTATGACATTTCCTGTTGATACCAAATGTGGATTTCGTGGAACAAGGAAAAAAGACTTATAAAGTTTGTTATACAATGTTTATAAATAACAGTAACAAACCATAATGCTATAATTTCGTTTTGTTTAAATGGTAGATATATAGGTTGCCACCCCCACCCCCTGAAATCGGTAAAAGAAATTGCACAAAAAATTATATGTATTTAGAACCTAGAAGAAGCGTATGAACATAAATTACATCAATCCTGTTGTATGTCAAACGTCATTCTTCGGTCATTTATGAACAAGGCCGTAACCAGAGGGGGGGGGGGGAGGGTGCACCCTCTATTTCCAAATGAAAATGTCAAAACTTCTCAGCTTACGGGGGCGAACCCGTACCAAGGCCTCCAGACCCAATGTAAATGCTAAAACCTCTCAGCTTCCAGGGGCTTCGCCCCTGAACCGTCCTGGACCCGCTGGGGGTCTCCAGACCATATGAAAATGCTTTTAAATCTTTCAGCTTCCGGGGGCGAAGCCCCCTGGAGCCCCTTCCAGGACTAACTCTACATTATCTGGGAGGCTAAATGGGCCCTAAGACCTTTGCCTTAGTCTTGTGCACCCCTTTGAAAATCTCTGGCTACGACCCTGATGAATCTGTTTATAGCATGAAGTTTGAAAACGGTAAGATTGCGAAACAGCCACAAAAATAGACCATGACTAATCAGGTTTGAAACACGATATGTTAATGTTTTCAAGCATCACATTTCACACCGATATAGTCAATTTTCTTGTGAAATTTTATTATGCATCACTCGTTATACATTAACCCGTTTAGAATACATTTTTGACAATTATGCTTAAGGGTTGTAAAACTTAAAATACATGTATGTTAAAACCATTTGTGAAGTTTCGAGCATTTCTGTGAAACATATAATCTCGTTTTCACAAATGCCTTTCATTTAAGTTCAACACGAATACCTCGATACAATTACTAGTATTTTAGTTGTGCTGCAAATATTTAATATTTTATATTAACAAGTAAATCCAATTTAAGTAAAGAGTAATGCTATATCCATTTGAATAACTGATCACTAGACATGGGGTCATTTTGATGTCAATACGATGATTTAGACACCTGAGCATATTTTCCTTCGAAGGTGTCTAAATCATCGTATTGACCGATAAAGCAGTAATAATTGTTTTAATATATGATTATTTAACAAAGAAAATCTTCAAGATTGTTCTTTGCTTTAATTGTAAGGAGGTATATCGATCGCAGCAAGTTGGCTGAGATCCAAAAAAGACAATAAGTCCTATTATTCATCTTGAGGGTTACTTACAGGTGAATATGAGGAATTATTGACTTTTACTTTGTTGGATCTCAGCCAATCAGAGAGCTAGGAATTATTCAATCATATAACAAAAGCTATCATACATAGCAGGTATAGCGGGTGTGACCGGTCAAAAGATATAAACTTTTGTTTTTGCATGTCTTCCATGTTGAAAAAGTTAGCATTTGATTTAAAAACTTGATTTTGATGACGATGAAATTATCGCCACACGATCACATGGTACGTGATCATTTAGATATAGCCATCTGACACACAATGGAGATCACACATAATACATTTGAAATATCTCTATATGAAGCAACAAGATTGCAATGAATAAGTAAGATACATGTACATGTACATGTAGCCCCGAATAAAAAAAGACCAGAAAAAGTTATTTATTTTGTTACAGCTAAGAACGTTTGTTTCAATGATGCTTTACTTTGATATTTGTATTCAATAAATGGAAAATTAGTACTTCGACCAAGATACACAGTCTCTGATGTTGATCTGCGAAGTCATATATTGTCATTAAATTTTTACAAATTAAAAATTAATTAAAGAACTATTAAAAGAGTATTGTTAAAATTCCTATAGAAACTTATTCCACAAGTACACACAATTTCCGCAATGCATCGAGGACGGAAATTTCAAAAAACAGAACAAAAACTAGAAAAAATGTGATGTGGCCACATCACAGAGGGCCCCGTTGGTTGAGCCATTAAATATGTTCCATCTAATTCACAACATATTTAGGCATTAATCAATATTGACTCTGATCTTTGAACCTTAACAATATTTGTAAAAGGTTTAGTGACCCTCTGATGATTGACCTTGCTTATATCACGTTCGCAAGGTAATTCTTTAAAGAATAGTCAATAGTGACCTTGACCTTGATAAATGACCTTAAAAATCAGTAGGTTTCACCCTCTCCATGGGCAACATTTGTGGAAGGTTTGATGATCCTCTGATGGATGTGTGTCTTCTACCTTGTTCACGTGATGTTTAGGCATGCTCAAATAGTGATCTTAACTTTTGACCCTTGATCTTGAACATCAATATGGTTCATCCTCTCCCCATAGGTAATATTTATGGAAGGTTTAGTGATCCTTTGATGAATGCCATTGCTTCTATCATGTTCACAAGATTTTTAGCAATAGTCAATAAGTGACCTTGACCTTTGAACCCTGACCTTGAAAATCAATAGGGTACATCCTCTCTGTGTAGCGTTTGATAATCCTCTGATGAATACCCTTCAGGCTTGTTTCTATCTTGTTCACAGAGTTCCATACACAAACATACAGACAAACAAACACACAA